>PVKM010000243.1:0-125581 GCA_004027735.1 Carollia perspicillata
ACAACCTCTCGTGTGAGGCTGGGAGTCTCTCCCGGAACCTTTTCAATCGGTGTTTTTAGGCTTTATTTCCTGTCCCTGGGGCCCTGGGCTGCACAATCCGTCTCACTGCAGTTGTTGACTAGTTTATCTGCGTGCGAATGTGTGACTGCCAATGGCCAACTGCCCTGCCCGTTTCCTCCCCGAGTCTGGGGTCTGTGAACAGGGCGCCTGAACCACCTGCACTCAGGTCTGGCAGCCCCTGCCTTTTCCTGCGGCGTTCCCTCTCTGCTGACCTCCAACTCCGCCCCTCTTACCAGTCTGGTTGAATGGTTGTTGGACTTCCACAGTTTAATTTTCTGTTTTGGTTGTGTTATTGTTTGTAAATATGTGTTGTCTTTAATTTTGGTTGTGCAAGGAGACACAGCGTTTCCATCTATGCCTCCATCTTGGCCGGAAGTTCATCACCTTCCTGCTTTTATGTCATTCCCAGATGCTCTACATGGTTACTACTACTTATAGGTTCACTATAAACATTATTCCAACAACCTAATTTTAGCCAGTTGGCATTTTAGTACCTATGTTCATATTTCAATTTTGTTTTAATAGTTGGGAATCTTTTTCTTGTTGTTTTAGGTGATGTGGACTCCAACCAGTGGGGTCCGTATGTTGTGGATGCAATGCATAAATTCACACGGACTGCAGAAGTCCTGTGGAGAAAAAGGGATGGCACGGCCACCCACTCAGTGAGAGAGGGCACCCCAACCCCTGCCTGAATAGGCTTTTATTGCTTTTCTGGGCACATTACATTGAGGATGGTCCTCATTTACTATGCAGTTTCACTTTAGGTGATTACCTTTTATGGATAACAAAGGAAAGGATGTTGCCGATTACTTCAAAGAAAAGGATATTGCAAATGCAAGGGGAAAAGTGGTTGAACTGGTTACCCTCTATCCTTGGGAGGTTTAGCACAGACTTTAGGAAGTTATTTTAAAGCTATGCAGTAAACATTTTCTGCTTCAATTCAGGGTGAGGGAATTTTAGCAAAAAGCAAGCCTCAAAGCAGCCTAGGTACAATGCAGGCCTGGTTCCCCACAGGAAAACTGATCCGTGGGCCCGGTTCTGGTGTGCCGTCTCGCTCCCACCAGTTTTCTGAATCAGCGGCTGGGCTACATTCGCCATGTCACACTGATAGGTTCCCTATATTTTAGGCATATCTCAGCCAATAAAAATAATTTTCCTCCTATGTCAGAGACTTACTCGAAGAACAAATAATCAGAAGTCTACTTTTTAAAAAGTCTATGAAATATGAATTTTAGATACAAGATAGAGTATTTGTTTTACAAAGGAAGGTTTCTTTTTTCTTTCTTAAAAATAAAAAAGCTTTGTTTACAAAAAAAGCACAAAACCGAACTCCACTAGAAGAAATGGTAAATAATTTCAGAATGGTATACACAGAGTGCACTCTACCCTGCTGCCTTCTGAGTTCATGCTAATTTGCGGGGAGATGTCAGGCCCCCCATGGACATGATCTCTGTTATAGGAGAGCTTGACTCTGTCCTCTCTTATCCCCCATTCTCCATAGAAAGGAAGATCACTGGTGGTGGTTCTCCTGTATTCCAATTGCAAAGGAGGGATTTTCTCATTGAAATTACATTAAAAATGGTGGTGGGTTTCTCTAAAATGAGAATTGGATAAGTTATTGAGAGTTGGCCTAAAAAGCTGATGGCCATTTTATTTTATAGGTCCAAAAATTGGCTGACCACCAACAAACATTTGAAATACAATCTGCCACAGGTTGGGAAAAAGTTACTTGTAAAATTTTGATTTACACAAATTCTTGCAAGTGTGCCTTAGCTACATGTGTTCCTGGGGTTCCTGGACTTCTGCTGCATTGACAAGTGCAGTACCTACACAGACACCCCACTTACAGCACAAACGTAACTGGGGGTCTGTCACCGTATTTGCTCTACTTTTGTGTATGTTTGAAATTTGTCATAACAAAAAAGATTAAAAACCTTCAAACATAAATTTTAAAAATCCCCAAACGATCAACCTAAGGCAAAACTGAGAGGCAATTTAAGAACCTCTAATAAGAAGTAAAAAACTTGAATTTTGAATTGCATCTATAATACAGATAGCAAACCAGTTATCCAAACGTTGAAAACATCTGAAATAATGGACCTATTTTGAAACCTTGGAAATCTCATATCATTGTACTGTTGTTCATAATTAAGAATGTCTTTCAAATGCTTGTAACATTTTTTTAAAATCCAGCAATTAATATAAAAAGGAAAATTAAATTCCTCTTTTAAGTATCTTTTCCATATATTTATCTCTTTAAGATGTAGCTTAATAAGTTTATTAGAATTCCTAAAATATAATTTTATTAAGTTCAGAGTTAAAACATTTCCTCTTTAGATATCTACAGTCAACTAATAAATTTTCTACAACATCCCTTCATATCTTCCATAAACAGAAGTATTTTAAAAACCTACAATGGCATGATATAAAAAGGAGCAATAATTATAGTAGACAAAATAGTAAATGAAATGTGATATGCCTTCTGCTCTGTACCTATGTGTTTTACAGAGTAATCATCACAACAGACGTCCTTAGAGAACAAAGGAGAACGGGAAAGTTTAACAGAGGAGGAAGGCATGGAAGGTATTTTCTGTTATCTTCCACTGTGTGGTCTTTTACTGCACTGTTCTTTAAACAAAAAAAAAGGTCTCCGCAAGGGCAAATCCTGCTTCAAATGTCCCCTTCCCCTCCTGACCAGAGAATAATGTGTTTGTGTAGTGTATGATTACACCCGACAAGGCTGTGAACACATGTGATTTACTCAATGATCCTATTCTGCTTCCTTTTAAAGATAAAGAATGCATTTAAGTCGATTCTGCATGAGACTGTAATAATTCCTTAGAAGGCTCCATTCAAACAGACATCTTACCTTATTTTAAAACATTAAGAGAAAAGCCATTTCCTTGGTCTTCATTTTCTTTCCAGACAGTGTCAATTAATACTTTCATTTATTTTCAAAAGACAAAACTATGACACGAATAATTACTTTAAAATCTTTATAATTTTTCTTTGTATAAGCAAAACATCCCCATAAAAGATTGACTTTTTAAAAATCTTTATATACCGTGGATGGAAATGGGAGGGAGGTGGGGAGCACTGAGGGGGTGGGCTGGGATGGGAGTAAAAGACAGAAAACTGTACTTGAACAACAATTAAAATTAAAGAAAATCTTTACATACAAGTAACTGTGTAAGAAGGAAAAAACAACTAAAAACAACACAACCACCAACACAGCAGCCCCTGACAGCAGGCCGGGTCAGGGTGCAGACCTCGTGAAAACAAGCTGCTCACATTCCCAGAACCAGGATCCCCCAGGAGGAATCTTGTCCTCGTCAACTTGCTGGGTGGCAGAGCCCAGAGGAACTACTCAAATGGTGAAAGTCTCAAAGCATGGTCACCTAGGGGGAAATGAAGAGACAGACATGATGCCTTGAGCATGATAATTATTTTCTTGTAATAATGGTAAAGAAAACAACCTTAGATGGTAACGGTTACATTAGCTCTTACTTCAACAGGTAGCTAAGCTGTGTATGTACTTACCAACCGTAGCATTTGTTGGCCAAGGTGGAAAACATAGTGTATACTTGCCATCTGTCTGTAAAATAATATTCTCTAAAACACTTGCCTTTATTGATTATAGATACATGTATGTGGTATTTAAAATAATAAAACAGAGTAAACATTTGAGGGCTTACTGTGGACCAGACATACTGTTCTTGGTACTTCATCTGGTTTATTTCTCTTAAAACCAGGTGTACCTTGTCTCCAGAGGTCTTGCTTTTAATTGAGCTCTAGTTTTATAATGTAAAGTTGGATTTTTAATTCCATAATCACACAGAACAGCTCTTCATATACTGTAAATTCTATTTCTTCTCTGTGAACTTCCACCTCTCTGATTCATTGTTCACCTTCTGCTTCCCAATTCACCTTCTGGTTTTACCTGCGGCCCAGTACAAACTGGACCCCTGGTCATTTCAATTATGCCCCAAACTCCTGCCCAGGCTTCTCCTGATGAAATCAAATGAGGCGGTCTCCTGCACCAGCAATCTGTTACTACTACTGCTTCCCAGCAGTGAAACATTACTGCTGATTTAATCCAAGAAAAACTCATGGTGCCTGTTGCTAAGCGGGCCTTCACTACTGCTCAGCAATCCTTTCACTGACACACTGCAGTGTCCACAACAGCTGCTCCGAACTCCTCCTGGGATTAGACTCCCAAATGCCCCCACCTATCCCTTTGTTAACTATCTTACCGTGGGTTTATCTAAAATCCACCCAAAGTAGGATTGCCAGATAAAATACAGGATGCCCAGTTAAATGTGTACTTCAAATAAATAAGGAATCATATTTTAATATAAGTATATCCCAAATACTGCACTACAGAAATATTTAAATGTCATTTAAAATGATAAATAGCACACTATGTACTGGGAGCCTACCAAATATTGTATGAAGCATACTTAATACTAAAAACTTATTCACTGTTTACCCAAAATTCCAATTTTACTGGGCATCCTGTATTTTAATCTGCTAAATCTAATTCAGTCAAACTCCCTTCTCTCCATTTTCAGAAGTGCCCTTCTTTTTTTCCAAAGGTTACTTCTCTGACCTATGGTAATGATCTTTCTCTTTACTTCATTTTCTTCTTCATTCTACACACTCCTTCCCTTTTACTTCCAACCATCAGGTCATCTCTACTATGATTTAATGGTTTCAATTCTTCACCCCTTCATGAACCCATGCCTTTTGCCATTTCTCTAAGGAGGTGAATTCTATTTCCCTATCCCTTGAATCTGGGCTTGGCCATATAACCTGCTCTGGCCAAACGGAATGAGGCAGAAGTGCCAATGTGTCAGTCTGGAGTCTAGTTTCTGCTTGTCTCCCTAAAACTGTTCTATCTCCCTGACAAAGGTGTGCTCACACAAGCCCTCTAGTCCCAGACGGACGACAGGTAAGTAAAACAGAGCCCAGCCTAGTAGATTTGCAGATGCACGAGCAAGCCCAGCTGAGATCAGTCAACTCTCAGACATGTTAATGAAAATAAGTACTCTATTAAGCCTCTGTGTTTTAGAGTGTTTGTTATGCACCAAAAGCCAAATAAAACATCTACCCTGAAAAACCTCTTCTTGGCTTTTCTACCCCAACTTCCTTTCTCACACTTCAACCAGCTGCAGAAGACGGCCTTGTTTTTTGGCCTCTGCTCTCTGCTACCTATTCTTGTTATCTAAACCACTTATCTCCTAAATGACATCCCAAACCTCCCAATGGTCAGTCCTATGTCTTTGGCTCTGTCTTCATCCATCTTGGCCTTTGTACATCACTTGATACTGTAGAATCACCTGGCACCTCAGTTAAATTTCTCCCTCCTCACTATACTGCACTCGCCTCAATTTCTTTGTTTTGTCTTGTTAAGAGGCTCACCTTCTCTCTTCTGCTCTTCTGGAAGTTTATTCATTCTCCTAACACCAACTATCATACATTTGACTCACACATCTTTATCTCCACTCCCGATCTCCCTTCTAAGCTCTAGTTCAGTTGGTTCTCAAACTATAACGTGCATAAGAATTACCCAGAGGGCTTACTACTATTCAGACTGCTAGGGTCCCACTTCTCAAGTTTCATGTTCAGTAAATCTGGGGTGAAGCCTGAGGTTTTACATTTCTAACGAGTTCTCAGTTGATGCTGATGCATCACTTTAAAAACCACTATCCTAGTTTCATATTTCCAACTACCAGTATCCACCTGGTTATCCACAGATGACTCAAACATCACATACAGGGCCAGTTAGGGTTTTTTAGTTGTAAGCCCTAGGAACCAATTTGGGCTAACAAAAACAAAAACAAGATTTTATGAGCGAGCTCACAGAATTTATGTGAAAGCTAGTGAACTATGCTCCAAATAACAAAGTAAGCACATTACCTCTAAGTCTGATGAGGTAAGCACAGTTTTTTTGTGTTTTTGAGTTACTCTGTTCAAGATTCAGTTCTAAACAAGTGTCCCTTACTCACAGTTCTGCCAGAGCTCCTTGTCCAGGCCCTCATAATCAAGCAGGTGAATTATTAAAATAACCTCTTAACTGGTTATCTTGCCCCTAATCTAACCTCCAATTCTTTCTCCACATCATCTTCAGTTACCTCTTTAAAAGACATGCCATCTTCTTCTTTGCCTTGTCTGGTGTCCTGTTCCTGTCTTACCTTGTTTTAAGTTAAAAAAAAAAAAATTGCTTTTAAGTACAAGTGGTTGGGATACTTTTGCCTTAGCAGACTCATAAAATGGAAAAGTAGTTTTAGAAGGTGGGGAATACTTTACATTGTTATGAGAGGACCTTAATAACTGGGCAAGGGTCAGAGTGGTCCCAAAACTTTGCATAGAAACCTCTCTAGGAGCCTTTAAGAGATCAACACCTCACTAGACTAAAAAGTCCCTCAATGACTAGGATGACCTAGTCCTCATTTTATCACCAGTACTTAGTTCATAGTAGGCACCTAAGGAAATGAAGAATGTCTTTACCTCCAGGCCCTCCCTACTTTAGATTACAGGCATACCGCAGAGATATCGAGGGTTGGGATCCGGGCCACCACAATGAAATGAGTATCACAGTAAAGCAAGCATTAACCATTTTGCTGGTGGAGGGTGCAGCCTTCCTTCATTTTTGCTTTTACAAAAAAGAAAAAAGCAACGTCTTCGAAGCTCAATGAAGTGAAGCCCAATAAAACAACACATATTTGTACTATATTGTCTCTTACTCGATTTCCCAGTCTGCAGTCTTGGCCTGCCTACCTCATTACCAGACTCTCCTGTATATACCACTACTAATTCAAGCCAACTATCACATTCTGCTCAAAACTTTCTGACTCCATTGTACATGTTTGCCAACTCTAAACTCCACAGTGTTCCAAGCCTTCCATAACCTGTTTCCAACCAATTTTCCTAGGTTTTCTTCCACTCCTTATATTGTCAGCTAATCTGGATGAATAAGTTTTCTTTAACATAACTTACTTTTTTTTGCTCTTGTTAGTTCGGCTCCACTTTTTGGAATATCTTTCTTCCATGGAACATATCCTACCCTACATTCAAAGTCCAGTTATACCTGTCAGTGTTCTCAATCTCTTTAAATCCATGACTCCCCATCCCAGGTTCTTATTGGTCCTTTTCCCTTGTACCCCATGCCCCTTAACTTGCTGGTTAAGAATCTTTCTATTTGAAGCTTTTGTTAATGTCTTGTTTGTATACATACTTCATAAGAGTCAAACGCACACCTCTTAAATGATCATTGTATACTTGTCTTATTTGTCCTACCAGATTTTAAGAGCTTTTAGATTTCTGTCATGAATGAATCTTCTGTATGCCCCTGAAGTTTAGTGCCTTATACATAGTAGTGATGAGTCAAATCTGTTGAACAGATAAATAAATGGATGTGGATAATGCGGGGCTAGTGTTTGGGGCTGGTTCCCTTGATGGCGCAGCCAGCGGCTGCCAGGAATTTCTGAACTGCTGGAATCAAGTTTAAATCTTGGCAGCTTGGAATGGGAAGGTGAATCTAAACTAAAGATGGTGATCAAGTTGAGCAGAGAATCAAGTGCTAGAAGGCCAAAAATAAACATCAAGTAAAAACACTGAAAGGTTGAACATGAGATAAAGTAAACAGCAAAGGGTATGGAATCAGGCAAAGACACAGTAGAAGCGACAGTAGTTTAGTAATCGGTCAAAGGGAATCTAGGACGATGGACTTCTTTAGGGGCTTGTGTATAGATTTACCAAGTCCACATGAGTGGTTTGTCGGTAAAATGTAGTTGCCTAAGAATCAGAAGTTGGGTTGGCAGCCATTTATCATTTCTAGCAAAGAAACACATACTTGAAAATAAGCTTATAATAGCAAATACAGTGAAATATAAGTAAATCTGCTCTGAGAGGTAGATTTATTTTGAGCTCAATTTTCTTGCCTTTGCCTTATCACCTTAATTTGGTTCACAAATTTGTACAAGTTGATATTTAAGTTCTATATATTTTTAATTCCTCTTTATTATGGATAAAAAATATCTTAAGAGATACAGTATCATGCTGCCCAATACCAAATACAAAAACTCAGAATTTTTTTTGCTACATTTTTTAGACTTTTAAATCTACCAATCAGTAAAGCTATAATAAGAACACTGTACCTAATAACCATTGATTTTTCTGCATTAACTGTTCATAGACTGCAAAAAAATCTAAGAACATTTTACACATTTAAGGAAACTTAAAATGTAAAATAAAAAATCTTAACTGTAAGAAATGCATATGTTATGGCTGGATATCTTCTGGACAGACCTCATGTATATATATTAGATACATACAGAATCTGGCACAAATAACACCCCTTTTTATTACAAAATCTTTAATTACAAAATCAAAAGCAGAATGTAATTCTGTAATATAACACTATCACACTCAAGCACACTATATGACATTTTCGGTGAAATGTTCAAATTAACACTATAAATTATTACATACATATTATTATCCCACTGACCATACTGAAGCAGGTGTTATTTCTGTTGGACCATGTATATATTATATATGTGTGTGTTTGTGTGTGTGTTAGAACTAAGAAAAGATATTTGAAATATATATGTGACAAAGGATTCTCTAGACTTTTATACAATTATATGAGTCAATAAATAGTCAACCTAAATAAAAAACAGACACAAGATATGAACAAATGTTTTTATAGAAGGAAAAAAACATGAATAAAGATATAAATGTAAATAAAAAAAAAGAAAGGCATATGTTATTACTGAGAGCTTTGAAGGGTTTAATTTCTATAGCTACCTTGCCCTAAAAAGCATTTGTTTGCCTGTCAATCTGTGAGGTTGGGCTGAGCAGCTCTTTGCCACACACGGTGCTTTCTTGTACTAATCAGCAGCAAGCACTGTGGCAAAGACTAATGTCCACGTGAAAAGCACTGCAAATTCACTTTAAATCTTATTGTAAATGTGCAATAGTTCTCTGCATGAGTTGTAAAATAAATTTTGTTATTTTGAATTAAATTAAATGCTGAATAATGTAGTGTTTTAAAGCCTATATTATTCTTCCTGATATTACTCAAAGAAGGATAAACTACCATATTAATGTCTTTAAAAATTAATGTATTTGGCAAGCAATATAGAAAAATAGAAAGAATACTTCGCAAGGAGCTAGGTGACCAGGATCTCACTTACACTATGAGGTCTTAGGCAAGTCATTTATTCTAAGTTTCAATTTCCTCATCATAAAAAGTAAAGACATAAAGTTCCAATGATTCGTGAGGAAGATTGCATTGGAATTGCCTGTACACGTTTTGATTTGGTAGATGTGAAAAGGGAGGGCCTTAGGAAGTGTTTACAACACTTCGTAAGTGATTCTGTTGCGTATTACTGGTCAAGAACCAATAGTCTAAATAATTTCCAGGGTCTTTTGCAGTTCTAAAAGCCTCCTTTTTATATCCAATCAATGGACTACCTTTCATCATTATTCTCTTCATGTTAATGAACAAATGTGTTTTAGGAAATAAACAAGCTGTTTCTAAATAATGACTAATATTGAGAGCTTACCAGCTCTAAGGTATTATTAACTCACATAACATAAGTAGTTCAATCCTCACAACACTGTGAGGCAGACGCCAGTCTTATCATCTGTATGTTACAGGTGGAAAAACTGAGGCTCAGAAAGTAATTTGCAAAGTCACACAGCAGGTAAGCAAGGAAACTGGCTGTAGCGGCTCAACTCTTAACCAGTATGCTACACTGCCAAACACTACCCACAACCGTTCCCCATCCAAATAGCGCTGCTTTCCCTGCTACTTTAGGGGATAAAAGGATGTTTTATAGAAACTGTGTGTTGTCCGATGAGGGAAGGTAGAAGCTGGGAAAGGCAAGAATGAAAGGGAGCTGAGCCTAAGGCCCCTGGCCCTGACTTACAACAACTAGAGACTGCTAAGATTTGCAAAAGCCTCTCTGAAAAGGGTAAATATCCCTAGGAGTGATTTTCCTTCAATTATCATTTCATTCCATTATGTTTGAGACATGTGCTTTTTGACTGATGAAATATTAATTTGAAAAACATCAGAAATTTACCTTATTGGATGAACTAGACCCAAGATGGATTAAGTAGGCACAAAAGCAAAGTTAGAGAGTCAGAGAGAAGATAACAAAAATGATTAAGCCTATGACTAATTTCTGGTATACAAAGGAAACATAACTCTCTGCCTTGGCAAATGGAATACGAGGTTTGGATGGTAGAGACTAATACATAATAAGGATGACCTTTCCTTCCCAACAATATGAAGAGTGACCAGCTGAAATCTGTGGCCCTGAATGTGCAGTGTGAGGTGCCAATCTGCACAGCAATGTCACTTTTTCTGTCTGGGTGCACTCAGCAATCTGGGTATGGGAACCCACTAAGAGCTGGTGTTTTGCCAAGTGAGTGATAGGATATCAGCAGAGCAAAGGAGATATGGTTCCTGGAAAAAGAGTGGTCAAGTAATTTAAAATAGAATGCAGCAAGAGATCAAAGGAAGTGAAGTCGGGAGAAGGCTAATAGGGGAGAAGAAAGAGAATTCTGTGGACTGGGGGTCCCAAGCCAGAGAAATCTGAGAAGGGTGAACAGCTGAGGCAGAGTCCCACTGGAACCGAGATTCAGGAAACTGAGGACACTGCACTGGGAGTAACAGTGAGAGAGCCAGGATGAAAGTTCTGGCCAGAGAATGTGAAGGCTGCATTTACAAGGTTAGAGGTGAAACACTGTGTGTATGACAAGTTCCAGAGTGTGACAATAGAAGCAAATGGCTGAAGATCACTGAAGACAAGCATGTCAAGGAAATTTAAGGCTGGTGCTTGGTGGGCTGTCTACTTGGGTGATGAATTCACTCAGGATGAAGACAAGAGTTAAAGTAAGAAGAAGACTAAGCCACGTGTCACAGTCTTTAATAAATTTAGTCTTAAAAGACGTTGGATATGGCTTAGTAAAGGCAACTAGATAGTCTAGAGAGGGGATGCTTCTCCCTTACTTGTGATCTTTTAGTCTAAAAACAGTTCACACTAATGCAGAAAAAAAGGAGCAGCTTTACAAAAATGAGTAAGGTTGCCTTTAATTCTTGAGACTAATCTTTGCTCCACTTTTCAAACTTGGCAAGAACCTCTGCTTCACATTTTCATCCTAAGGCTAGGCTTTTTCTGCTGAAGTGAAATTACCTGCTAATTCAGGCAAGAAAAACTCAGTTCCCTGCTCTCATAAATTTGTGAAAACAAATATTTTTAAAATAAAGGACTACTCATTACCACAGCTCTGATTTTAAAACATCTGTTGAGACCAGTGGGTACAGTTCCCTAATACTTTTTTTTTAACTATAAAAATACACACACTCAAAGGTTTCTTATAATCTCAAAAGAATGGGGTGGCATTTACTGACAGGCTGAACTTTACATAAAGAACCTCCACCTTCAACAAGCTGAAATTACTGATACCTTTAGAATGCCACTGTCTTCTTCAGAAAGCAGCATATTTTCTCCAAGTCATACAGAAGTGACTAGATGGACATCATTTGGTCACCAAATGGTGCAATGCAGAGGGCAGGGAAAAACTATTTCTGCAGTACCAACCATATGTCTGATACTGTGCAAGGAAAAAAGAAGGAAATGTCAAATATGATTCCTAATGTCAAGAAACTTATAACTTGTTGGTCAGTTACATAATGCTTGAGCCCAGAGCCGTATCTTACATTTTTAAAAATCACCCACAGTATCTATAACATAAGAGTTTATAGACATCAACAAGAAGTTAGTAAAAAGTAAAAACAACAATACAAAAAGTTTAGAATTAATTAATAAAATACACACTTAATGTAGGTAACTCGGAGAGGAGATAACAGTTGAGCTGGTATCACTGTAATTTATGAAAAATCTCGCTCCTATCCCAATTTTATATTGTTATTTTGAGCATGTACTGACACATAAAAATCCCTATTCCTACTCACTGAAATCTTCAGGGAAGAAAAGAACCATGTCAGCTTCTCCTAGAGGTAGGAAATAGAGGTCAGCCTTATGCTGTGTTAGGGCAGAAGGAGTGACTTAATCTGCACTCTTCCCAGATGCCCAAAGAAACCAGCTTTGATCAATAGCTCTTTTAAACAAGCAAAGTTATTAACCAATTTGTTATTGAAACTTATTCCCTCTTGAATTCTCATATTGTTATTCTTCCATTCATTTATCAAAAAATTACTGGTGCCCTGACTGGTGTGGTTCAGTAGACTGAGCACCAGCCTGTGAACCAAAGGGTCGCTGGTTCGATTCCCAGTGAGGGCACATGCCTGGGTTGCAGGCCAGGTCCCCAGTAGGTTGTACACAAGAGGCAACCACACATTGATGTCTCTTCTCTCCCTCTCTTTCTCCCTCCATTCCCCTCTAAAAATAAATAATAAAATCTTTTTAAAAAATTATTGAGCACTTACTATATACCACATGTATATAACAGCAATGTGTTCCTATCTCTATTATTTCTGATTCCTTCACTACCTTTTCATTCTCTACTCTACAACTCCCCTTCACCCTGTGCTTGGCCCTCAGCTCTATTCATCAGAAAGTCTATCAGTTCTCTAAGGTTATCACAGTTTTTAGGATAGTATCTCCCAACCTACATATTCTACACATCCAGGTGGAAGAGGAAGCCAGAGTATCTGCAAGGTCTTAAACTTCCTGATACCACTATGCCTCACTGAGTGTTCCCTCTCAGTCTTTCCAGCTGGCAACCCTTTCTCTAGGGAAGTATTAGGTACTGAAAAATTTTCAATACACTGAGTCCATTTTTTCACTCTATACCTTTGTGCAATTTCAGCTCCCACTCCCTATCAATTGCGAAGCTTAAGAAATATTTCTGTTCTTGCTCTTTCCATGCTTTACGTCTTCACTGAGCCTGTTACCCCTATTTCTATCCAGATAACTCCCTCCTTCCTTAAATCATGTTCTTTGAGGAAGTCTTTATTCCTCTCCCTAGACTAGTTTACACAGCTCTGCCGTGTGACCTTATTGTACTCTGTCCTTTTCTTTTGAAGTATTCATCATCTCGAATGATCTGTTAAATGGCTGTCTTGTCCACTAGACCAGGGGTCAGTAAATAAGAGCCCATGAGTCAAATCTAACTCCCTTGTCTGTTTTTTAAATAAAGTTTTATTGGAACCCAGGCACACTCTTTTATTTATGAATTGCTTTTATGTTTCATCAGCAGAGTTGAATAGTTGTGAAGACAGACCATGTGGCCTGAAAAAACAAAAATATTTATCTGCTCCTTTACAGAAAAAGTTTGCCAAACAAGACGATAAGCAGCAGGAAGGCTGAGATCATACTTGTTGTTTTCACTTGTGTATTTCCAGCACCTAGCCTGATGCCTGCCACATATGTATTTTGGACGAATTGTATTTCAATCTCAAGTTTTAACCTGTCTTGTCAGTAATGTGAATGAGTTAATTGGCCTTAGAATGCATTATAAACAGCCTTACAATCCAGATGATTGTAGTATTCTAGTCCAAGAAGGAAAAGAGAAATTAATCAAATAATACACAACAAAATATTTTACTATGATCAGAGGTAGGTGCTATGAAAACAAAGGAACACTATGATCAGAGTATGGAACAGAGATGCGTAGTCAAATATAGAATTTAGGAAAGCTTCCTTGAAGAAGTGACCTTTGACCTAAAATCTAAAGGTAAACTAACTGGGAAAAAAGAGGTAGAGAAAGGAAAAACAAACCAGGCAGAAAGAATATAACATACAATTCTCTCTTCTTTGGAGAGGAGAAACATGGCTCATACCAGGAATTGATGTTGTCACATAAGGAACTATAAAGTAAGTTCCTTAAAAAAATAAGTGTAGGATCCAAAATGGAACAAATGCTCAGTAGGCTATTTGTAATAATGTATAACACAAAATAATCTGTTGTTGGCCAACAGGGGGAAAATAGTAAACTATCATATGTCCACAGCACAGCATAGTCTGCATTCGTTAAAATAATGTGTATGGCCCTGGCCAGCTAGCTCAGTTGGCTAGAGCACTGCCCCGACACGCCAAGGTTGCCTGTTTGATTGCTGGTCAGGGCACATGCAAGAATCAACCAGCAAATGCATAATAAGTGGAGTAATGAATCAACGTTTCTCTCTTTCTCTCCTTCCCTCCCCCTCTCTCTCTAAAAAAGAAAAAAATTAATAATGTGAAGAATTTTAAATTTCATGGGAAATGCTTCTATAATGTAAAGCAAAAAACAAACAAACAAACAAACAAAAGACATTATTTCCACTATGTAATATATTTCTAGAAGTTTTTTTTTTTTTAGAATAAATTGCTAAATTTATTCTAGGACTAAAATGCTAATAATGACTGCCTCTGGGTGGGACTGAATGTTCCATATACTTGTTAATGGCTTTCCATATTTTCTATGCTATGCATTTAAAACATTTAAGATTGCAGAAATGCATTTTTACTGAGAATGTAAGGAAATGTAAGTGCTGAATCTATATCTACACATCTGAGAATAGTCTTCCCTGGCCCGTGGAATAAGGATGTAAAATGAGGATCAAAACCCAGAAGAGTTCACTGTCAATAACAAAAATTATTAGTGAAAATTTTCCTGGAATGTGATTTAAGCTGTGGAAAGTGCAGTGGGGCCTTTGGGGCCAGAGAAAACTACCCTGAGATGTGCTGCTCCATACAGACACCTAGTTCTGTACCTTGATCAAGCTGGGAACTCAGTCTGACCTTACTCTATGTGTGTTTGGTCTCTTCCTTCCTAGCCATAATCCCCTGGAAATGCTCCAATATCAATTTGGGATAAGTAATTTAAATGAGGGTCTTGGAGAGCTCAAGCATCAGTTCTAATATTGCTCTGTTTTGAAGGCTTCTTTCATTTTTTGTTCCTGAAACATCATCTTTAATTTATAGGCTCATTGGTCTCTCCCTTAAAACTATTACTGATAATTTATGGAAGTAGGAGAGTTGAGAGTTGTTTTTAACAAGTTTTGCTTCTTGTAACTGGGAAAATTAAATGATTAAAAAGATGAGAGAAATTCATCTCCTACCACAATGATTAATTTGACTTCCCTTTAGTTTAAAAAAGAAAGAAAACCCCATATTTTAGCCAAAAAATATTTTATTAACCATTCAGGCAATACATATTTATGTGCCTTTCTTATACTAGGGAGGTACTATGAGTAAATTGGGGAAACCTGCATGAAGTCTTTTGAGAGTGGATGGAGCTAATAGCAATTGCCTCCAGAGTTTGCTGTACTTATTACTTAGAGTTTCCAATCCCTTCTGGAAGCGAATGAGTTTGTTTTCCATCATGGTTTCATATAGGCAAGACACTGGAAGAAGGGCTGGGTAAAAATTTGGAATACATCAGGGTTTTCATCCTTGGCACTGTTGACATCTTGGACCACATAATTCCTCCTGTTCTGAGGGCTGTTAGCTACATGCCTGAACTCTTACCCACGAGATACCAGTAGCACTCTTTCAGATGTGATAATAAAAAATGTCTCCAGATATTTCACCAAATGTTTCCTAGGAATCAAAATTGCCCTGGATGAGGACTACTGAACTAAATGCATCAGACGTTCAAACACAGTAGTTAAGAAAACTGAGTTCTATGAAAGTAAAGGAATGACACAAAGAATAATTTACCTTGAATTTCACTGAATTTACTAAAAAACAAATAAAAGCAGCCAAATAACTGAATAAGGAAGAAAACCTTGTCAAATAACTATGCCCTTCTGCCTATGCCTAGGTTAGAGACGAATGGAGAGACACTAACAAGAAAGGCTATTTCCTACAGCAGAATTGACTAGTACATAGATGCTACTCAGAAGATTCTCTACAGCAGAGAAATAAAAGTAATAGATCTGAAGTCAGAAGTCATGGGTTCTCACCAAATAGCTTGATTTCTTTGGGCCTCAGCTTCCTGACCTATAAAACTGATGTGTGGTGGGAAGGTGGTAGAGAGGGTTGTAAATAGAACTTTTAATTTTTTAATTCAACAAATGTTGAAGGTATATTCCAGGCACTATACTTGGAGTTAGTATATAAAAGAGAAAAAATATGGTCCCCTCCTTCAAGGACATTAGAGTCTGTTAGAATGACAGATAAACTAACAAACTAAATAATCTAAGAGTTACAGCAGAAACACATACAAAAAGCAATGGAAGTCTAGAAAGAATACCTAAATCTGCTTGGGGAAATCAGGAAAACCTTTACATGGAAGTGGCATTTTAGTTAACACTTGAAAAATTAATAAGAATTGAATTTTGACAGGAGACATGAAGGGGGAAGATATTCCAGTTAGAAAGGCAAAGGCACAGAGATTTGACGCTTTTTCCAAAAGAATGGTATATTTAAGCAATTACAAGTATGCCAGTGGTCCTAGAGGATAAATGGAAAGGAAGGTGAAATAAAACATTATATTGTAGATGACAAGTTAAAATTTATGTGGTAGACAGATCACCCTTTGGGTAGTGAGTTAAGTAAGTTGGAGGGGAATGAGCCTAGAGACCAAGTAAATGACTATTACAATGTCCACCTAAAGGTAGTTAAACCTACAAAGGACAATAATTATTTGGACAAGAATGGAAATATTCAGGAGAAAGAATGGACAAGACTTGAAGTCAGGATGTTGTAGGGATTATAGCTAAGATTTTTTGAGCATTTTGCTAAGCACTTTTTAGTTTGCAGTATTTCATTTAACCCTTATAATAGGCATAATAGGGATGGAAAACAATTGCTTTTGATAAAAACTAATTTACCAAAGAATCAGTTATATTTTACCAAATACTTGTTTTTGGGAATATTCACCTTAAATTTATTTGACAAATGTATTCTTTGGTAAAATTACCTTTTAATGAATCAACTTTTGGTGAAAAGACTTAGAACCTAAGATAACATACTTTTATACTAATTTTATTGAGGAGAAAACTTACTTCAGAGTTAGCAAAGGCAAGGCCAGATCTACAGAGCTAAAGCTTTTAATCTCTACATGGCTATTCGTATAGGGAGAAGGGAAACAAAGTGCTTCAGGATACCTTGCTTTGGCTTTAATATGCATGACGTTAATATTCTTAAATCAAGAATTAAAGCTTAAAAAAATAAAGACACAATGAAAGTAGGCTCAAAATCTAATATAGTAAAAGTACCATAGTTTCTAATGTCGACTTTCTTAGTTTTCCTTTATGGCTTCCCCCCTCCCCCCATCAGCTGATAAAGGTAATGAAAGTAGATGGTTCCCACTGCTTTTCTGTGGTTTTCTGCTCTTTTTGTTAATTACCAGAAATTGCCATCTATCTGGAGTCAATTACCATCTATATGCATGTGACAGAAAACCTGATCATCTTTAAACTTTCATCCCAAATATTTGTTTCATCACCAGTGTAGGTGGTATCATTTTTCTGGCAATGGGGGGAAGAGGTCACTATATTTCTGCTCTTCCAGGTGTGCAAGTTTTTAAATCTTTCTAACTTAACTATGTGTTTTGCTCTGCTTGAGAATCACTATCAAAAACTGCACATGACCTTTCTTGGGTCTGTAATGATTATGGTTCCTAGCTGCAGATAGTGGAGTCTACTCTAGTTCAGTGGAGAGCAGCAACTCCTCTTTGGGGGCATTCTGTCACAGAGGCCAGGGACGTTAAATATCCTGCACAATGAACTGTTTCATTCAAAATACCATGAGAAGGCCCTTGACAAACACAGAGCTCAGGGTTAACTTCATGGGAGTGTCAACTGTGAGGTCATATAGGCCCCAGTGCTTGGTTTAATGGTTTGTAGCCACTATTTTGAACATCTTAATAACTTTATGTTTGAGTATCTGTTTTACAAATGAAGTCCATTGATACAAAGGATTATACATGCGAACAGAGGAGGTAATATATATGTCCTTTTTTCCTCATCACCCCCTTTGCTTATGGTCTTCATGACACCTCGTAAGTGCAGGATTCTGGTGGCACTACAACATATAAGAACCCTGGGAGTCACAAAATGAGTACAAGGTAAGCATGTTACATTTATGACTGATTTAACAGGAGTACTGACAGCTCCAAGAAGCTGTGCTTTCCATTTGAACCAAAACTGGCTTCAGGTATAGAAAGAAGGCAGCCTAAGAAATACAAGTGACTAAAGAGCCCTAGCATATCCTTTCTTACTTGTGTGTGTTACTTCCCTGTATTACCTTTTACACTGAAAATGCGACATAGAAGGAAGGGGAATCGTAGGGCAGCCAATAGTTGCTTTTCCTTTCAGTCCTTCCTTACTCAGGTTGGTAGGATGTGTGTATATCAATAAGGGAATTCAAAAGTTGAAATGGTTTTGTGCAGCATTTACACTGCTGTGATAAGCATAAGATACATATGCATGCATGCAAAAGCTATGAAATACGTGTAATTTTGGTGATTCCATGTATGAGTTAAATGCTCTTATATTTTGTATTTATAAATGGCATTGCATGATATAAAAATGAATGGTAAAATTCATTCTAGTAATTTAAAATTGGAAGTTTTCTTTATTTAGAATGACATTAAAAAACAAATAGAAATATCATGACAAGTTGAGGGAGGGATGACAAAAGACAGAAAAAGCTTTATATTTTAGTACATATGGCACTTTTGTCCTGTTTTTTGAACAAAGGAACTTACATTTTTCATTGGGCTTTGAACCCCACAAATTATATAGCTTGCCATGACTGAACTAATTTAAGAGAAACGAGTTAAAGGATAGTATTTAGTTCACAGGTCTCCAAGAGGACTAGACAACCAGACCGTGGATAACACATAGGCAGAAACAGCATCCAGGAAAAAACAAACTAGAAAGAACACTCATCTCACATCACAGGGCTATATTAGCGGAAACCCAGCCCAGCACCACCTGCCAGTCAGCACCTATAACTCCAAAAAGGGATGTCAGAACTCCTCCCCAGTTACCCAGAAGAACCATATACCTTCACCATGGTGTTTGCCAGAAAATCTCATTTCCCTGAGACATCAGTTGAGGTACCACATTGCTCACTTTCACAACCATATCATGAATGGGTGCATCTGATTGCTGGAAAGTAGGTCATATGTAGTGATATGCTGAAGCTAACTTATTATCATTAGCATCTTCTCCAACTAACTCCACATTCAGTGAAGTGACTTTGATAGCTTAGGGGTATTCACACCATGAAAACGGCCAGTTCTACAAATCGGTCAGGGTCTTTCCCCTCTCTCAGCCATTGTTAAACATTCTCACCAGCACATCACTCACCTCATGCCAACACTCTTGCTGCAAGGGAGTCTGGAAACTAATTTTTAATTTTCTAGCTTCTAAAGTACAAAAAAGCAACTTAAAGAGGTTGGATGAGTGTTGAGTAGGCCATCTTATAGCATCTGCCAAAAAATTATGGTAGCCATTGCGTTCTGTTCTAGGTTACAAATCACTAACAGGCAGATGCTAACAGACATTGAGCAGTATTGGTGCAGAAGGCTGGACTGGCTTTTACTACAAGTAGTACATGATGAGCACAGGTCAGTAAGCTAGAAGAGATAATAAAATGTCAAGTGATATGACTTACATAGGTACACATTTCTAAGATGCTAGACTATAACCTCTATAGGGGCAGGGATCGTGTATGTTGTGTTTCCCACTACATCTCAAATCACCTGGCAAATAGAAGCCACTCAACAGTAACAACCAAAAAGGAGATGCTTTAAAAATATCTAGCATTCAATTTTGGCATTTTTCACATTGTACTATCCAGTCAATTTCAAATGATTTTACTGTTTTTAGATGAGTTACACTTCTGAATGTCAACAGTTTATTATGATACTTTCACATACATTATCTACTTTGAAGCTTATAAAATCTCCGAGACGTGAGAACAGAAATTACCCATTTCATAGGTGAAAAAACAAACTCCAAAAATATAAAGTGATCTAGCCAAACTCATTTAGCCAGGAAATGATGATTTAAAATTTTTTATTCTGACTCAAAATTCCAGAGTTTTTCCATACTTCAAGAAACTATATTTATAAAACACATTTTATAGTGACTGATTAGAGGAGTATTTCGGATTTTCAGTTGAGCATCCCCTGAAACTCAAATACACGCAATGAACACACTATCCTAATTTCATGCTACAAACGTTTTCCTTCAAGGGTGAATATTCCTTGGAGTTCTAGAAGAATTGGTATTGTGGTTGCAACTGCCTTTTCTAAAAGTAAATGATGTCGATTCAAGAAGTAGAAGGAAAGAAACAGTTTTCTAGAAATAGCTAATCTGTGAATTTGATGCTTTTACCCTTTTCTAGTCAGGAATGGTGTATTTTAAATATTACGTGCTTGATTATAATACAGTATAGCGATCCTCAATTTTATATTATTTAAGAATGCTGACAGTGGTGGGTGGGGTTGCTAACAATAAAGACTTCTAGGCTCCACCCCCCAAAACATGATTTAGTAAAGGTCAAAATATTCAACTTTAAAGAATGCTCTAGTGTCAGAGAATGCTGAAAATCCTGGCATTATACATCTGACATTCAGCTTGTACAAAATATTTATTTTGCCAGAAAATGCATTTTAACATGGTAGTCCTATTTTTAAATCATTTCCATAGCCTTCTAAGAGTTAAATCAATTTAAGAGACTTTTGTCTCTTAAAAATATTATTAGGCAATTTCCTGTATATTAGAAGAAATCTTGCCGCTTATTTTATAATCATGCTCTGAGGATGAAAACTGCAGACTAATTTACCGTGGTAATCAGTCTCAAATCCCTTGGAGGATAAATTCTTATTAGTATTATATGTTATGGAATTTACAGACAGCTTCTTATCAGTGATCTATCCCTTTGAGCCTTTTGATTTTCTATTTGAAGAACCACAATGGTTTCCAATAAGGATCTCTCACACCACTTCAAATAGCAACTTACTGCCCATTAAAAAGACCTGTATAACACAAGTGTGAAATAATGATCTCTAATTTGGGTAGATTGAAGATGAGTCAAAAGTCCTAATTCAGTGGCATATTTCGAATTTGAAGCCATAGATTCTGCTTCCTACTGCTTCGTCTTCTTGTTGGAAAGAAACCCTTACAGGTTTTTAAGTGAAACTCTCATTTTCCAAATGAGAAAACTGAGTCCCTAAGAAACCAAATTATTTGTTCAAGGTCACGCCCAATATTAGTGATCAAGTTATACAAAACAAACAAAACCCTATCAGTTCCAATATAACGGCCACCTCAGCAGCCTGCCTCTTTTTTTCGATTTCACAACTGCACCCCTCTCTCACCCCTCGCTTTGAATAAAGTTGTTTGGTCTAACGGTTCCTCTCCACCCGCTTTTCCTTTTATGTGTTCAAATAATAAAACCTAGCACAATCTGTTAATGAATAACACTGGGAGTTTGCAACCAACACGGTGACTTTCATCGGGTTTTTTGTTTTTGTTTTTTTACCGACAATTTCTCGGAAAGGCTAATCCTCTCCGGGAGGGGGAAGGAAGTCACTAGCAGCTGACAAGTCCTTACTTGTAGAAGCGCGCGACCGGGACGCGTCTGCCGACCCGGGGCGCAAACCCAGGAAGGATATACTACACCATCAGGCAGAAAAGGGTGGGGAGGAAAACACAGTAGTGGGCATTCCTGTGCACTGGCTCTGCCAACTCCGAGCAAAGCTGAGCAGAGCCGAGGGTCGAATAAATCTCATTACGCGGTCGGGCGCACACACTGCACCACCGTGAACTAGAAGGGAGCCTGTCGGAGTGCGCGGCACGTTCGGGAAGGAGCGCTGAGGCGGCCCTTTTATAGGCCAAAGCCCGCGCTCACGCGCCCTCGCCCCTCCCGCGAGGCCGCGGCGGCACGAGATCTGCGCCTCCGCTCCCTCCTCCCGCCGGCGGGTTTCCTTACCTTGTAAAAAGCCGTCTCCACGGCAGCCCCCGCCTTCTCTGCGGGACGTGAAATGGCGGTCGGCGAAGCGAGCGCCGCAGCTCCGGCCAATCCCGCCCAGCCGCCAAAACGGCCCTGAACACTGGCACCACCCTCCCGCAAGCCCCTCCGTGCCCATCTATGACATCGGCACTCCACCGCCCCCCTCTGCTGCCCCTCACCCAGGTGGCCGTGCCCACTGGCCGAGTCATCGATCCCCTGCGTCGGGCGCGGGCCCAGCTTCCCGCCAGCCTCCACCCTCACTGCGTGCCCGGGGGCGGGGGAGAAAATACCTCGGCCAGGGTGTCCCGCTCGGGCGCCTGCCCGCTCCTTCCCTTTCCCCCGCGTCCCCTCCCCCAACTACTCGCAGCCCTCCCTTCGCCACACACACAATCTTCTCCCCTCCCCCAGTGGTTGCGTCCGTGACATCATCATCATGGCAACAAGAGCTGCAGCCTGGGACCGAGGAGCCCGTGTGATTCCCGGCGGCGGCGGCAGTGGCGGCAGCACCAGCAGCACCAACGAAAGCGCGAGGGCTTGTCTCCTGTTACCCCTCACCGGGTGTTCTTGAGAAGGCGGCGACAACAGTGCCTACACCGCCCCGCCCGCCGCCGCTCACGGTGTCTGTGTGTAAGGGGAGGGGGACAAGCCGAGGAAGGCAGGGGGCGCCGCCACTGCTGTGGGGCCGCCGCTGCGGAAGGAGCTGCCGCTGCTGCTGCTGCCGCTGCTAGGTCACTAGTGAAAAGGAGGCGGTGGCGGCGGCGGCGAACATGTTTTCAGTGAGGATAGTGACTGCCGACTACTACATGGCCAGCCCGCTGCAGGGGCTGGATATCTGCGAATCCCCCCTCACCCAAGCCCCTGTCAAGAAGGTGCCGGTGGTGCGAGTCTTCGGAGCGACCCCGGCAGGTAAGCTGGCGCGGGGCGCGGGGCGCGGGCGGGCGCGGGGCGCTGGGGCTGCCCTCCCCGCCGCGCACACGCGCGCACGCCGTCGGCCCACTCGGTGGAGCTCTGCCGCGTCTCCCTCCCCTCCGCCCTCGTCTTTCCTCCCGTGCGTGACAAGAGGCGCAAAAATGTGGGTCCGCGCGAGCGCTGCTGCCCCCGGCGGGGAGGCGGCGGGCGCCTAGTGTTTACGCTGCGTGCGGCGGCCGGGAGCAGGACGCGCACTCTCGGGTCCCAGTGAGCGCCAGCGGTCACCGCTCCGGCGGCTGGGCCAGGTGGCCGCGCCACGTCTGGCCGGAACGGGTCGCAGGTCCCCGCTTCTGAGGTCTGTCGCTAGTGGAACCGCGGACCACCCTTCCCCCACCCCCCGCGCGTCTCCCAAGTGCCCCTTTCTAGAAATGGTTTTAAGAGTGGGAAAGTGTCAGCTCTGGTGTCGATCGCTCTTCGTCGCCTTTTCTCGCCAGCGCTCTCCTCTGCCCCTTCCGGAGATGCAGTAGGCGGAAGAGTGGCGCCTGGGGCCAGATAATCTTTCTCGTGGAGGTGACCGTGTGGTTCCGCTCGCTGTGTGTGTAGGTCGTGACTCTTTAGTTTACAGACTCGGAGTCTGGGGACGGGGCGGCGTCTTCAGGTGCAAAGCTTTCAGGGAAATTTGCGTCCTTGGAAGTACGAAATGCGTATTTACGGTGCCCAACATAAAACCTCCCACTTAATAGCGTACATTTCTTAGGGACACAAACATTTTAAATGCCCCTATGCTGGGTTGTAGAGTTGCGTTGTAAGTACACGTATATTTAAACCAAGAAACTATGTTGAAGAACGAAGTGGGGATACAACGGTGACAGAAGCTATATCTCAAAAGCTTTCAGGGATTTATGGTAATATAAATAGGTTAGTGGCCAAATTTACAAGGTATTTTTCGTTGTTTTGCTTTTCTGCATGCTTTGAACTGCCTACATGAAATAATGGAGCTGCCTCCAGAAAGGGATGATCTTACTCCTTCCTAGCTGTGTATTGTCCTGTGGGACTTTAGATGATAGCATTTCCCACTTGATGCTCCTGGCGCTAATCACCGTTCATCCTATTACTACTGTGTCTGTGGACTACCACAATAATAGCCCTGCTTTCCCAAACGTAAGCACTCATTCCAACCAGTTATCTTTTCATGTGGATTCTCTTTGTTAAAAATGTCAATGTTGTAGTGCTCTTTGGCAGACTATTTCTTTTTAAAATAGTGAAAAAGATTTTGATGATCCGGACCTTGTCAGATGGGGGATTTGAGTGCCGTTAACAATTTGTTCAAGGTGTGACACTTTAGATTTTCTGCCCTTTTAAATATAGCGGTGCTGTCTTTGTGTCTAATTGGAATTTCAGTGTAATATACTGTTTGTTTTTACTTCAGGTGCAGAGAAGGAATAAGAGTGATGTTGATATAGCTCTGTTCAGCCAGGGTTCCAATTTATAAATGGACATGTTCATAGGATATACTGTGGCATTTTTGTATATTACAGTTTGTAAGACTGGAATACTTTTCTACACATAGTTTTTTTTTTTTCTCCACGCAAGTCATTAAATATGTATCCCTGAGTGATTTTCAGGCTCTGTTTTGTAGGAAAGTTTTGTTTGTGGAAATAAAGGTATTTCACTGTGAACTAGCAATAATTCTATTACATGAAAAAGTATTCTTTAAAAATAATATGCTGTTTTTGTGTGTTTCTCTATTTAGAAAATATACATGTAAACTAATTTATGATAAATATTTATTTATTCCCTCCTGGACATATTACAATATTTCCAAAATCCAAATCGTTTTAAAATATATATATCTTGAAATATATAATGTAAATGAATATGAAAGTAAGACTTTTTGTACATGTATTGAGAATATAAAATTTCTACAGAGAAACCCAAACTTCAGCTCGTTAAGGATTATCAAATTGAAATTGCTGTAAGTACAGTTCACACATTTAAAAAAAATGTTTTTTCCACAGCTGAAAAAATTTAAAGTCACTGGAATACATTTAGAGAGTACAGCTTTCAGAAATCAAGCTAGCATTTTTAGCATTTCAGAAACTCCAGTAAAAAATAGTATTAATTAAACATAAATAAAAACTATACAATTATCTGCTTCTGAATTTTCCCCAAAGAAGACTATTCTAGTCCACCCAGTAAAATAAAACTTGACAATAATTAATATAAAAAGGAGGTCAGTCTGGCTTAGAAAAAGTCTGAATGCTAGAATTTTTAATGAAGACACTTTGAAAGTACAAACTCTATTAATAGATCCATAAATTAGTAAAATAAATTAATGAAAAATTGTAACACCTAATAAACCTATATTAATAAAGTACCATACCTAAGTCTTTCAAATATAGTAATTAATTTTGGAAGTTCTTAGTTCTTTGTCTTGGTTTGGAGACAAGATGTTTTAAAACTGAATTTGCTTTACAAATGAGATCCTGAAAAAGGGCAGCAGAAGAAATTTTCTCCCCCAAAAGTGGTGATTTCAGATTTACATTATGAATTTGGATCTGTTTGGTTTACTGCATTTTTATTAGTCAGTTTTTCTGTTACTGCATGAAAAGTCTTTTTCTGCTTTAGAAAACAGTCCAGTTGGCCTCAGGTTGTCCTGCTTTTTGAGGCCATATCTTGAGTAATTTAAGAAATAAATCATCTTAATTTTAAAAGGTCCTATCTCTCAAGGTTGGAAATTTGAAAAAGTGTAAAAAAATAGTATGTTCAAATTTGAATGGTAAATCCTGACTGATTTAAATCCTTGTTGACTGAAGATAATTGATTCCTGAGAGAATCAGTTCAATTTTCCTGTGAGTGCTAGAATTTATTTTTAAAAAAACCTCTTCTGCTTGCTTATCTTTTGGTCATTTTAAAAATGTCTTGAACATTGTTTTGACATAACAGTGTATTGAGCAATATAACAACATTTTGATAACTTGTTTAATGGAGGGGAAGCGAGGTTATAAATAACTAAGTGCAGATCAATGTTTTTTCAGGCTTCATTGTGAGGACCTGACTCAGGTGGACCTGGGAAGATGTCCAGTCAGTTTCCACATCCCAACTTTGGTTAGTTGTTTTAACTGGGTGTTGAGCTTAGATGGCTCTCTCAGTTTTCTCAGCACCAGGTTAAACAGAATTACCCTTTCAGAAAGCTTCCCTGCTGAGAGGCAGAACAGGGAGTAAATAGAGGAGTGTGAGTGAGATGTTCAAAAAGCAAGTAATTAAACAAAGTAGGCCAAACAGACTATAGAGGGAGCTGCTTGTCTTTAAGATTACTGTAAGGAACTCTGCCAGTCCACTCTCTCTCTTTTCAGCGAGTGAAAATTTTAGATGTTCTAGATGCTGATTCATGTAAAACATGAATCAAATATTTCAACATAGCAGCTTGAAAATTCAGGAATGTTCTATAGATTTTTGTAGTTGCTTAGTAACCTCACTATTTTTTGTAAATCTGTGGATTATTAAATATGTTTGAAATGACTAAAAATTTGAAAACTATGGCATTTATCAACAATTCAGATTATGAATAAATTCTCTAATAAAAGTCTTATTTGTTCATAGCTTTTGCTAAGCTATTTTAAAGTATTTTAAGAATACATGATGCCTATTTGATATAATTCATAGAAAAAATCAGGAGCACTACGGAGATTTAATGATTTACCACAAAATATTAGCCAGCAGGTATTTAAAGTCCTGAGTAGCAAAATTTATTAGCTTTCTGTATTATATTTTATTTAAAATAATCAGTAAATCAAAGGCTTAAGCAAGAGCCCTCTTTAATCTATGGACACAATAGAATCTGCTAATATGTGATTCCATTCGTTCAGTGAACACTTAATGAGAATCTACTGTGTAATACTGAGCCTTTTTTTTTTTTTAGGTACCGTCGTTATGAACATCTTTTACCCTCCAGAAGCTTACAGTATGGTAGAGATGATAGATAGATACATAAACGTATGTCAAACATAGTTTGGACTATAGTAGAAATGTGTGTAAGAGCGAGGCCTCAAAGAATGACATGTTTGGTGACATGTTCAGGTGGCAAAAAGGGGAGTCGGGGAAGGCTTCATGAAGGAAGTATGGATTAAGTCATTTTAAAGGAATTTAAAAATAATTTTAAAATTCTGATAGAGGAACAGATACAAGGTAATTTACAAATGAAGCAAAAATTGCTCTTGGCAGGGCAGCTTGGCAATGCATTTAAGAATCCTTCAAGTGTTTTTTTTTTTTGACCCAATAATTCCAGTTTTAGGGATTTTAATCTATGAATGTAAATCTTTTGGCAAAATTTGATTATCTTTTGAATCCATCTACTTCTTTTCATTATTCATTACCACCCTAGTCTAAACTAGTGTTTTTGGGTGCATTTGCAACAATAGCCTCCTAATCTTGGCCTACCCCAATCCATTCTGTTCCCTTCCAGTCTATTTTCTATACAGTGATGACAGGGATCTTTTCAAAATAAAAACCTGATTATATCACCCTACCACTTGATATGCTTCAGTAGCTTTTCATTGCATTTAGGATAAGGACAAAGCTACATGTCTTGTGTGGTGACATCTACATTTCTTACAAGGTCTTTCATAGTCTGGCCCCTACCTTTCTATCCAGTCATGGCTTGGGCCATATTCCTCTTGGCTTTGCTCTTTGTGTTCCAGCCACATTGGCCTTATTTCAGTCCCTTATTCTTGCCATGCTCCCTCCCACAATGAGGCCTTTGTACCTGCTGTTCCCTCTGCCTAGAATGTTTTTCCTTTTCCTTCACCTAAACTTTGATTTATCTTTCCTCAGGGAAGCCTTCCCTATCATAGACTCTCAAAACTCCATAAACTCTCCTTCAGAGCACTTGTTATAGTCGTAATTTTATGTATGTTGGAGATTAATGTCTTTTTCCCCCCAATAACCTCCCTAAATGCTGGTTATGTGTTTATTTTTGCTCGCCATTATACAGGCAAAGCTTACTACAGTGCTTGAAACAAGCATTTGTTGCAGGAATTAGTCAACAGATGATAGTCATCACAGAGAACAACCCCAAATGTCCAACAATTGGGAAATGGTTACACAAGTCGGGTATATTCATAGAGTAGAACTTGTCATTAAATCACGTTTTAGAAGAATGTAAAATAATACAGGAAAATGCTGTCAATATATTATGTGAAAAATTAATTACAAAATAGTAATTTATTAAATATAGAGAAAAAATACACCAAAATATAAAGGTTGTTTATCTCTGGGAGGTGTGTTTTATATTTTCCAGATTTTCTACAGAGAACATGTATTGATTTTATAATTTGATAAAAAATTGACCATGTACAAAATTAGAAAAACTGGCTTTTTAGATAGGTTCATAAAAATAGTAGGAAAGAAAAGACCTAAGGTTCATACTGAGCACCAAAATAAGTAGCAACCAAAATGCATAATTGCATGATAATAGTGTTGAACTTGATAATATAAATTCAACATAGGAAATGCAGAAATGATCCTTACACTAAAGCAAGCCAGTAATTTCTGGTTTTATTATACTCATTTATATGTAAACTGATTTTTAAAATGTTCTGAAAAGTAGTGTGGTTTTGGCACATGACATCAATGAAGCAGAACAGAGACCAGAAATATATATAAGAACTTAGTATATGATAAGAAGACTTGCTTAATAAATAGTGTTAAGATAACTAGTTAGTCATCTGGAAAAATAAAAAGTTGGCTTCCAGATGAGTCAAAAGATTTAAATATGAAAACAAATAAGCAAAAAATGTAGGTTAATTATTTTTATTGTAATCCGGGAACAGTGAAGGCCTTTCAAAGTATGAAATAGAACCAAAGCCATATGGCTGGATTTTACAACATAAAAAATAAAATTCTGTGTAGAGGGAAAAAATCATACAGTGAAAAGAGAAACAGACTAATAAATCTTGTACACTTTTCACAAAGGACTAATTTCTTCTTAATATACAAAGAATTCCTAGAAAATAACCCAGTTAAAAAAATGAGCAAAGAGAATTCATGTGAAAAGATGTGCATTTTTATTTATAATGAAAATATAAATGAAAGCTATACATGCCTCTCATTACCTATCAAATTAGGAAAGATTGGTTATAAGTATAACTTAGGGTGAGAGGAAGGGAAAATGGTCATTCTCATACATTGCTGGTGGGAATATGAGCTGTTCATTTTCTGTGGAAAGCAATTTGGAAATCATTTTCAAAATTAAAAATGCACATAGATTTTGAACTAGTAATTTTATTCAAGAATTTCATTGTATAAAAGATTTTATTATGTGTCAAATGAACATGTAAGAATAGTTGTGGCAGTATCATTTGTCATTGCAAAAGATTGAGAACAACCTAAACATTAATCCGTAGGGGAGTGGGTAAGTAAATGATAGTATGTCTATTCAGTGGAATACTAGGCAGTGTTTAGTGAAAATATTAAGGAAACACTATGTGTACTGTTACTAAGATATACTAAGAGATATACAAAGAGAAAGATATACTAAGAGAAAAAAGCTAAATGTAAGACTCCATGTATAGTATCCTTGTCATTTGCATAATTTTAAAACATACGTAAAATATGTACTTACATGTAAATATCAATATATATTGTATAGATAAATAATATATTTCTGGAAGGATACATGAGAGTTTGGTAATAGTGAGAGGAACTGGTGGCCTAGAGGACAAATGTGGGAGACTAAACTTTTTTAGTATACTGTTGGGTAATTTTTGAATAATTTTTACAGTGTGCATGTAATACCTATTCAAAGTTAATTTGTTAAGTTACATTGTGCTTGTCAGAGTTGATAAGGAAGAACAAAAATAAAAGACTCCATGTATTGTAAACACTTGTCAAATGATTATTGCAATACTGTTTAATTTTAGGTTTCACTAGAGGACTTCTAAAATTCAGAGCTCCCAGTCGATGTTACATGGCTTACTGGAGGGTGGCTCTAGTGGAGTGGGATCTGAAGGAAAGGCTGTGGGGTTCTTATAAGCATAAGCAGATAAAGTGATGAGCAACTAGCAGTTACTTTTCCTTCTAATAGTTTGAATGTGTTAAAGGAGGTGCTTTAATTTTTGGAATTTACTTCAGCCAGCCACAGAGTATATAGCTACTTGTGGAGAAGGGTCCTGGAGCTGCTCTCAGAGTTTGTATTCTGGGTGCCTGAGGAGCATGTCACCCAGTGCAAGGCGCAACCTACTAATAATGATGAGAGGACAGGGTAACAGGGATGTTGCCTAGAGGGGGCCAGCTCTTGCTCTGAATCTCTGTATTTGCTTGTACTTCGATCCTCCTACTGATGTATGTCTGATAGGCCATTTAGCTTGCTGCGAGGTGACTGCCTAATAGTGCATGTGTGTTCTGCAAAAATGAAGCATGGTTGTTATTTTGACACTTTGTTCCTGAGGTGGAAAAGGTTGAATCTGAAATTAATTCATATTATTACAAACATATTTAAACTTTTTCTTCCATAATTATATAAAGAATAACTTTTTTTACCAAGCATTAGGTCAGTGCCTCCAAACACCCTCCTGTTGGCCAGTGTGCTGAACAAATATTATTTACAATGTGAAATAGGTTGGGAAACGCTGTTCTGGTCATATTCTTTCATTTTATATAAAGAAAACAGAAATCTAAATAGGTAAACTCAGGGATTTGTCCAATATCCTTTATAGTTGGTTGGTGTGGGGCTGGGTCTGAAAACTCAGGATCTTAACTCTCAGCTTCCACTGCCTCGCACTGGCTCCCCAAAACCTTAGGGATAATTGGAGGAAGGCATTGATAGTTGAAAGATGAACATGTAAAACTTTAGAGGAACTATTAAAAGAACTGCATGTACACAGCTTAGAAATCTTTGAGGGCCTACTGTGTGTCCAGTAGTGCTTAAAAATCTGTAGAATAGGATACAGTAGTGTTTGTGTTATGATGATTGTAGCTATTACTTTTAAGAAGTAATAATAATAAAGGTTAGATTATAGCAAGGGGAATTTAGGAAAGATACATAAAAATTGATATTAGAATTGTATGTAAAATTTTTTCCAAAGAAAAAGGGCATTCCTATCAGACCTTTCAAGTTCCTCTGGTGCTAATATTAAATTTTCTGTTTTGCTTTTGATTGGATTAAAACCTGTTCAATTAAAATATGAGTGGGAAATGATTTGAGTTTAAGTAGGTTGGTTGGGATTAAATAGGCTTCAAAGAATATTGCCATTAGTCCTAGGTATTTTAAAGAAATACTTAGGAACATTAAAATATAGGATACAGTGTTATTTTGTCACTTTGGCATCTACCACCACAGTGATACTAATAGGAGAGGAAATAATGGGAGTTAAGGTACAGTGAACTTTGGGTAAAATTGTGTTAATTTATAGTTTCTAGGTAAGATTCAGATAAGACAGGGCTATGTGTCTTAGGCAGTCAAAACAAAACAACAAAAAAAAAACCCTCCACTGTCCAAACATTACAATGGATATATGAGACAAAAATGAATTGTAAGTGAAGTAAAATCTTCTTGCAACAGTCTATTTAATCTTTTGGTGTGGGATGGTATTTGTTTTGGTTTTTGGTGGGGGTCAGTCCTTTTAAGTTTTAGAGATCATCTTCTGTATTGCTTCCAGTTCTCTGTGAATTTTTAAATGTTCCACTTTTTAATGAAAAATATTTTATTGCTTAATTAGTACTGGCAAACTGGAACTGTTTTCTGCAGCAGAAATTGGATATATGTCTAGCAAAGTAAATTCTGAGAAAAAAGTCAAAATTGTCATTGGAAAATTTAGGGTTTATTTTTGTTCAATTCCAGTTTCTTTTTAGATGATAGTTTTGGGAAATACTAAGAATTTGAGGTCAGTTTCCTTGAGGGCAGTTTTTAAATTTTCTTTGGGTTGAGAGAACATTTACTATATAAACAATTCAAATAACAAAAGAAAGCGTGTTACCTCAAAGATGCTTGTGTAATATATAACAACAGTTTTCTATTTTTCTTCCATTTACCAAGGAAGTATAAAACGAGTTAAAAGAAATATCTTATATTGCATATATATTTTCACTTCAAAGTAATTTATATATTAAATTAGGTTTTGCTTGAAATGATGAAATGAAAGACTTTGTAAGTAAGAATACATGTTGATATGTGAAAAAAATGTGAAGTTAAAACATGTTGGCATACTCCTAGTTTCTCAGAACAAGAAAATGACTAATCTAAATTTCATTTCAGAATAAAAACCAAGACAAGCCACATAAAAGCAACCTAAAAATTAAACTGTCATCATATTATTTGTTTTAAAACTATGGAGTAATATATCTGAGGAAGATTTCTCTCAAAATTGTTTTTCTCAATTTCAAGTAAGTAATTTATTTTGGTTAATATATTGGGGATGAGGGGGGTGGGGGTGAGCCTTGGCATTGAAATTGATAAATCCTACTAGTCCTTAAAGTGACAACTCAAATGTCAACCTCTTTAAAGCCTTCTGTGACTCTCTTGCCCATTCCTAAAAGATTATCTGTTTGGTTTCCCATAGTTCAAGCCCCCTTTCATATTGTGATAAAGGACTTACTACACTAAGTGTTGTGTTTGTCTGTAGGACCAAGTCACGTGGCACTACCCTCTGGTGCCTCCCTGCACTCCCCCAGTGCTCTCCACCCTGTTGTCTACTGCTGAGACACAGAGAAAGTGATTTTACTTCTGTGAACCTTAATTTCCTCCTCTGTAAAATGAGTTAATAATTTCTGCCTCTTTGGATTATTATGATTATATACAATTACCAGCAAATGTCTGATATATATATATATATATGTATATATACAGTAACTTAAGTGTTACTTTACCATTCTAATGCCAGAATGGCCACTTTACTTCTGTATATAGTAAGCACTCTTAAAATGTTTGACTTGAACACAGTATAATATACAGATAATGTATTATAGAATTGTACACTTCAAACCTATAAGATTTTACTAACCAGTGTCACCCCCAAAAATTCAATAAAATTTTCTTCAAAAAAATATTTACCTCAGTTAAAAAAATGTTTAACTTGAAAAATGGGATTTTGTGGCATTTATTTATTCCTTACAATAGGACAAACTAAAATACTTGCACATTGTGACATAAGGCTTTGTGACGTAAGGTCACGGACTCACATGTTTACAGGCTAGATAATTAATTACTTTTTTAAAACACTTAAAAAATTGATGATTTTTTATAAGTACCTCACCCAGGCCTGATTTTTTTTTTAAACTGTTGAGACACACGCAACCACACAGAAAAGTATCCAGGCTGATCTTGCCTTGAAAAGAGGCAGTGTTAAGCCATTGATCAAGGAGTAACTGTAGTTTTCCAATGCTGCAGATTAGGTTAAGTGTAATCTCTTGTGAAAGAGCCTTATTTATCAAAGCTATCAGTAATGCCTTTTTTTACATGATGGTGAACATGTTGACAGCGTGGGTCCCAGAGGTCACAGTAAAAGTGACCAATAGGATTTATTGCTCTCTTCTTGTTTTTGCCTTTTGTGAATTGGTAACACACGCAAAAATTGAAGCCTTTCGTTTTTAAGCCTACTTAGGGTTGTGGGATATGGCCTAAGAAAATTCATTAGTGCCTAGAGTTTCAGTTCTCTTCACCGTATTTTTTCTACATATATTTCCAGATTTTACTTTGTTTTTTAGTAACATTGTCTTTTCATTTTTTCTGTGAAGTCATTAGAAAGATTTTCAAATTAATTTTGATGTTCACTCCGTGGTTGATGATGTTTAGTGATTTTAAATTAGAAGCCAGGTTGTTAGTCAAAAGATCTTAATTTTACATCATTTAACTAAGAGAGGTGATAAGCCATTTATTGAGCCCTTCTTGTGTGCCCTGTTTTAAGTGATTTAATTTTCACATCAACAAAAATAGCTACTGTTATCCCCATTTTACAGTTGAGGAAATGAGGCATGCTAAGGTCAGTTTTTGTCTGAAGTTGAACACCTTTATATGTTTGTTCATTTCATAGTATGTGAGGATTAAATTGAGAAAACATGTATTACAATAAATGGTTGTTACCTGCCTAAACAGAAGAAGTAGAGAAGCAAAATATGAGATGTATGTCTCCTAATACTTCCAGAATTTGATAGTAGCCGTTATTGAGATATGGCAATGACCATGAATATATTCTTACTACTTTTTTGTGTGGTAATATACCCTGGTACCCTGTACTGACCCATTTTTTTCTGAGCATTGTTAATGTCTCCCCTAAATTCATATTCCTATTTGGACTGAGTTGTTTTGTTTTATCTGTGTCTTTGTAAGGTGATAGTAGGACTTTAATATCAATTTGATATAAAATATTTTTATAAGTTTAGTTTAATTAGACAGGCAGTACATGAATATATTTTCATTGCAAAATTTAAAAAAACTGAAGCAGGTAAAGCAGAAATTTTCCTCAACCACCAGTCAACTTCTTTCGGTTTTTACAATAACAAACCTCCCCCAAACTTAGTGGTATAAGAGAGTAGACATTTTTTAGCCCATGATTCTGGGCTTTCCGTTAAGCTCTGTTCCTGCCTCTGGCTGAGCTGGCTTATGTGTCTGCAATTAGCTGATAGGTCAGTTGGAAGCTAATTGATCTAAGATGGCCTTACTCATAGATCTGAATATTGGTGGTGACTGTTGGCTTGGGGCATTGGAGGGCCATGTGTTTCCAGCAGGTTCTTCATCTAGAGACAAGACTAGGGCTTACCGGAGTAGCAAGTGAAGGCAAGCCCCATGTATTTTTGGTTGTGCCATGGGCTGAGGCAAATGACATTGCCAAGCCTAGAGTCAGTGTGGGAGAGGTTTCCTTCTAGTAAGTGCATGGCTCATTAGGGGGTTGTTAACTGCAACAATCTACTACTATACCACTGTTACTGGCTGGCTCATTTTTCAGGAAACATTTGCCAGTGTGACCATGCTTGTAAGCAGTTTATTTAACAATTCAGATAATTTAGTTGATTAGTTTTTCTTGTTTTATTTCATTCTCATCCCTTAGCATCATTCCTAGTCCTGTTCACTCAACAAGTATCTACTGAGCACCCAGGAAGTGCACAATAAGTTATCACGAGATGAGCAGCAGATGGAACAGGACTGCTGTGCTTATAATCCAAGAGTCTTAAATTTGCCTACCTATCTGCTTTATTATATAAACAATTCTATAAAAGCATACAGTTAATAACAATTTTTTTAATGACCAACAGCATATGGTCAGTATCTCTTGTGTGCAGCATTTTTAAAATGTCTTACAAGGACTTCATCAAGTAAAAACTATAATACGAGATTGTTTTGATCTATACTCCCACCAGCAATGTGAGACTTTTTTTGTGTCTTCACCAAGATTATGTCTCAAATATTTTGACCTTTGCCAATTTATTAGGTAAAAACATGGGTCTCGGTGTAGTTTTACTGTTTATTTCTTTTATTATGAATGAGAGCAGGTGTCTTTCCATATTCTTGAACGCCATTTGTGTTTCTCTTTCAGTGTACAACTTGTCTACCTTTCACCCATTTTCCTGTTGCCAGTTAGTCTTTTGCTTTGAAAACTTGAGTTACAAGTATTTTCCCCATTTTGTTTATTCTTATGGTAAATACCTTTTATTTAAATAACTTTATTTTATAAAGAGCTTTTATATCTTAAACAAGGCTTTTAGATCATTTAGCTGAAGTTAGATTTAAATATTTAGACATGGAAATAGAAGAAACAGATCCTGACATTATCCCATATTATTTAGAGACCTAACCTTTCAAAACTCTGTGACTTAAAATGAACAATTTCAGAAGGACCCTATCTTTGATTTACCTTTTTCTCTTCTAGGTTTGGTTCTATCATGAGACCACTCCTTTTGACAAACAGTTCAAGAAATAGTATCATCCTTCGGAGAGTTTTTTTTAGATGATTAGACTGTATAGCATAGGTGGAAAACATTTTGTCACATAGAATAAATTGTTAATAATGTTGCTTTGAGTTTTACAACACATAGAGTGGTAGTAGTTCAAACAGTGCTCTAATTTATATATAATCCTTTACCTATTCATTCAGCCTTTTACAATGTAGCTATGTTAGGGTGGGTAGATTAGTCTCGCCTTTATATCCAGTGGGCCTCACAGAAGAAAGAGAAACAGACTGTAAGGTTTTTGAGGAAGCAATAACTGCTACCTAAATACTATCCTTCCTTTTAAATAAGACTGTAGGGAGCTAGGAGGAGAGGGTAGCAGAGGCATATGTGACGTGTACAACATCTGACATTATGAAATACTTTTGAGTTCTTCCTTTGACTTCTATATAAAAGGAGACCGGAAACCTGGGAGGCTAGACAGATTAGAATGTTGAGTCATTTCATTTGTTTTTCAAAAGTCTTTAAAGTTGGCAGACCCTTTCTTCATATGTAATTTACCCAGCAGCATCAAAAAAAGCAAAACAAACAGGAATCTTTAAGTGATTTATAGTAAGGAACTGTTGAAAGCCAGTTTTTGCCATACATTACATAGTTTCCACTTTTTCAAAACTATTGAGATGTTCTTTAGGGTCTGTTATATCATCATTGTTGCTTTGACAATTAAAAAGAAGTTTCCCATTTACTTGATATCAAATTATTGATATACTATTTCCTTTATTAATCCTTTGAAATATTTTTTAACATTTCTGAGGCTATAATACATTTCACAATGTGTACATTTAATAAAATAATTTTCCCTCCTGAAAAGCTGATATTAAATTGATGGGACATCTTATAATGAATGACTTCATCTTCTGTATACCTTTTTTAAAAAAATTAATCTCTCATGGAATGAGATTCCACTTTCATTTTGTTCTTTATTTTTGTTTTTCATGTCTAATTGTTTTAACTTATATATATGATGTGTTATTTGGCACATAAATCTTCATAACTCATATGTCTTTAAGCTGTGCTTTTCAAACTGTGGTCAAGGATCAACATTAAAAGTAATTACTAAAAAAATGAAATGAGAAAGAAAAACTAACATGCAAAATATAAGCTCTCTTTTTATTATTATATACACAGGTATAGAATTCTCCTGTCAGATTGCTGTGAGAAATTCTAATTACTTTCCAGTTTTGTACTTGTCCTATTGCAGACATATAAAAAACTGCTAGTTCACAGAATACATTTGAGTACCACTGTAGATATCCTTTTATCAAACTGGAGACCCTTTAATTCTTTTCTTCTTGAGTCCTATTTCTTATCCTATGTCAAAATCATTCGTGTTTCTTCTTAGCTTGACTGTTTACATGGTGTATCATTACTCATCACTATTTTTAGTTCTTTTAGTTTTACTTTACTCTTTCCTTTGTTTGGTGGGGGGCGGGCTTTGTGGCATAGACTATGGTTTGTGTGTTTTATTTTTATTTTTTAAAAAAGGATAGATACACCACTGGCTGGTGTGGCTCAGTGGATTGAGTACTGGCCTGTGAACCAAAAGGTCGCAGGTTCAATTCCCAGTCGGGGCACATGCCTGGGTTGTGGGCCAGGTCCCCAGTTGGGGGGAGTACGAGAGGCAACCTGTTGATGTTTCCCTTGCACTTCAATGTTTCTCTCCCTCTCGTCCTCCCTTCCCCTCACTCTAAAAAATAAAATAAAGTCTTTTAAGAAAAAAGGATAGATACATAAATCATTTAAAAAGAATATATACAGAAATGTAGTTGTAATTATAAAATTCAAGAAAAAAATATTGTTTTCTTTTATGTGTAGTGCAAGGAATTTAGCTTATTATAGCTTCTTCCCTCAGCTCTCCAGGTTAATCTTTAAGACTAATTTATAAATGTTGAATGTCTTAAACTGTATATCTTTTCTTTCAAAAACTTTTTAGTTTATTTATTAAATTTCAATATAACAATTTGGACTCAACTTTACCTATTAATTTGTTATGAAGCATAACCACTAATCTATTTAGACAACAGTATCTGTAACCATTCTTGAGTTCCAATTTTGATTTATTTTTTTGGTTGCCTCATATGTTTCCAGGAGATGCATGTGTGGTTTACTTTCTGAACCCCTGAATATCTGAAAATGACTTTTTGTTGCATGCTCTGTTAATGACAACATGGTTCAATATGGAATATTCCTGTATTCCAGGCTTTTTAATTTAAAATTCTCTAAACATTATTCTGGTGTCTGTTAATATTGACTGAAACAGGAAAGTTGTTTTCATATAGAGATGCTGGTGTTTTTTATTTGGGTATTCTTTGATTATTGCTTCTATTCAACTTGTTATGCTTTTTGGAAAAAAAAAGCTGTACTTGCGAATTAGATATCTTTTTTTTTTTTTTAGATTTGATGTCTGACCTTATTGTTACTTTTAGAAAATCTCATTTTTGACTGAACTCAGACTTAGATGTAGAAGCTGTCAGACAGGACAACCTCCGTCACTTGGCAGTCTGTTCCTGGTGGTTTTCTTTGCCCTTTCATTCTTTTAGCCAACAGTTTAGCATATTCTGAGACCTCTTCGTTATAGCACATTGTTTCAGAGCAATACACCAACCCAGTTTGTGTTGCAGGACCCATGGAGTAACAAGATGCTGAATCTTGGGTGTTTTGGTCCAAGGTTTATTTCCTTCTTTAGGGGCTTTTTCACAACATACTGACAGACATCATCTTGAGAAGGATTGAAAAGTTTGCAGATTCTGCTATCTCTTTTGGGCCCTGATGGAGCCACAATAGGTATATCAGTGAAACCAGGAATATCACCCCCAACTCCCCCCCCTTTTCTTTTTTTACAATGACCAAGTTGAGAACACTGACACTGGCATCCCCAGTGCAACCCTGAAGAGATTTGCACTTTGTTTCTCCAGTCCTCCCTGGTCTATAACAGGAATGGCCATTACTCAGTAGCAGGCAGCTAACTTAACCATGGGTCAAGACATCCTGCTTCAAACCTGGTTTGTCATTCCCACCACTCATGCAAACCACATAACCCTTCCATTCTCCACCCAGAGTGTCAGCAGCAACTTCTTTGGCCATATGTTTCTCATAAAAGGTAAAGGGTTTGCATTCATTGCACATTTTAATGAGCTTCTGGCAGCCAGTGGCTGGGTAAGGGATGGTCAGCTTCATTCTGAAAAATCCTATCCTCCAAAGCAAACAAAAAAGAGCCACAGTTCTGTTTTATACCTGTCTTCCCTCTGATTTTTAACTTTGTCCTTTTGTATTCTTGGTGAACATTTTTGTTTTCATATTCTGTACTACTGATACATTTTTTATAATATTGACTCTATTTTTTTTATCTCTAGCATGGGTTTTGGTTTGTTTATATTCTTTATTTTTCTTATCTCTTTGAGTTCCATTTATATCTTTGCATATTTCTATTGTGTTTTTATTCTTTCCTGGCCTTTTTAGCTGATTGCCATGCTTACGAAAGATGTTTCACATAAACTTTTTTTTCTCATTATCTTATTGAGAACACACAGCAGATACTTTCTGCATTTCTTCCATTTCCCAATATATATTATTACAGATTATTTTCTTTGGCATTTTAACAAGATGTTTTGTCTGTGCTGGTAAATGTTTGTGTAGGTCCCAGGCTTAACTGTCTATGAACAAGAAGCTATTGAACAAGAGGCTATTTATCCAGTTCTTGTGTTTCGCCAGTAAGCAAAGTATGGGAAGTCCACTTAATCATCTTTGTTTTCTACTCATAAACTGATAGAACTGCCCTCCAAGATATACAAAGCTAATAATTGTGCACAACCCACTTAGTTGAAAACATTCATCTAGTGTACCTCGATTTGATTGACATTTAAGAGTTTTCCTTTGTTCTCACTGTACAGTCTATTTTCACTGTTCACATTCACTGACTGTCTACAGTCTTTCTGTTTTTTAGAAGAGAACTTATTCCTGGACAACCTGAGACAATGTGGTGTATGTGTTTTTTCCCAGAGCAGTACATGAAAGTCTCCAGGTTATAAAGTTCCTTAAAACTTTTGGTGATTTCATCCGTAGTGGAAACAGGATGGAGAAAGCCATGCCCTATCAGTTATGTTGAAACTGGAAGTTGTGTTTTTAGAAGAAAGATATTGAGTGGGAGAATATAACTGTGGACATCTAAGGAAGTCTTTAGTAGGCATCTGGTTTATTTCAGAGCAGACTGTTTTTCCAAGTTAAGGCTGTGTGTCTTAAATATTTTAGTGAAAAATTAGAAGATGGGTTATTATGTATTTCATTGATTCTAAGAAGTGCATTTCATTCCCATTTTTATATATCAGTAATTGGAATGTATCTTACAATCCAGCAGCATAATTTTCTTAATGCAAAAATTAATGGTGTCTTATAATCACTAGCATTTTACATTAGGTAAACTGTATTAATAGATGTATAGCTTAGTACCATCATAAATTGAATCTCCCTGTCTGTTTTGAGTATAGTTAATGATAGCTTTTCTTTGGTAAATTTTGACCTTCATAGCTTTATTCACTTGGAAACCTGGTAAAGACAGAATGTCAATTGTGTAACCTAGTACCATTGCATTTGGTAAAAATGAGTGGTGATTTTACTAATGACTTGTGATTAGTAAATTACAGATGAACTGTGAGGACTGAATGAACTGTAAATACTGGCAGGATATTACCGCTTTGGACCTCTCTGAGTGTGATAACTCTTATAATTGAGGAAGTCCTGTTGTAAGGCTCAGGAAGTTGTGTCTGTGGGACTGGATACATTGGTTGCTATTTGGTACTTGCTACTGTACCAATTCTTGTGGTGGCATTCTGTTCCTCTTGACCTGCCACTCGGGGGTGCCAAAGGAGATATCACCTGATTTGCTGTGAGGACTCCTGCTGAAGAGTAACCACCTGATATTGCCTTGCTGGCATGTTTCATGATTTATATGCTGCTAGGTATAACCAATGTCTAGTGTAGCCTCTTTGAGTCATGTGAGTCTCAATGTCTAGTTGAGCCTAACAAGGACTGTTTTACCTGTATTTCATTATTTTATTTTTTATCTTTTTGTTTGTAGTATTTGCTGAGTGAATCTGTATTATTTACTCTTCATAAGAATTTTAAATTATAAATATATAATATGAGAATATCTAGAATATGTATGGATTAAGGAATAATATAAAAAACATCTGTCTACTACCCAGGATAAGAAATAGAATATACAAATGTCTTTGAAGTCCCTGATTGCCTTCTCCTCTCCTGTCTGATTTTGGTTCCTAGTATTGGTTACTATTTACTTGGTTTTCTTCGTGTGTGTGTGTGTGTGTGTGTGTGTGTGTGTGTGTGTGTATAGCATATTTTTATATATCCATAAACAGTAATTTAGGTTTTTTCTTTCTTTTTTTTCAGCGCTACTTGTGTGTTTTTTTCTGCTGTGAATCTTTTTTCTCCCAATAGTATGTTTTTGGGAGTCATCTCAAATAGATGACTGTAATTGATGACTGTAATAGATGACTGTTGAAATAGATAGCTGTAATTCATTCATTTTCACTGCTGTATAGTATTGTGTTATATGACTGTACTACAGTTTTATTTATTCATTCTGCTATTATGGATATTTGTGTTCTTGTTTTTTTATCCCCAACTACAAACAATACTGTTATGAAAACTGTTGTATATGCCTGCTATTGCATGTGTATGCAAGCTTATCATGGTTATACTATAAGCGGAATTGCTGATTAGGGTGGGCACATCTTTACTTTATTAGATAATGCCAACTTGTTTTCCAAAGTAATTCTCCTAAGCTATACTCAAATCAGCAGTGTATGAGGGCTTCTGATATTTCATATGAGCATTTAGAATGGTCAGACTTCTTAAGTCTTAAATTAATTCTTGTAGATATAAATGGTATCTCATTGTGAGTTTGTACAATTTCACTAGTAAGGTTGAATTTTTCCATATGTTTATCATATGCTTGTTTTTATCAAATATTGAGAGAGGAGTGTCGAAGTTTCCAACTTGTGGATTTGTCTAGTTCTCTTTCAGTTCTGTTATTTTTTGCTTCATGTATTTGAAGTTTTGTTAGGTCTGTGTATTTAGGATTATTATGTCTTCTTGATGAAATGGCCTCTTTTTCCCTAGTAATATTCTGAAGTCGTCTTTGTGCATTCTTAATATAGCCACTCCAGCTTTCTTTTGATTAGTATTTATTTACATGGTATATCATGTCAAGAATTATGAAGGGTGTGAGATTTTTACCTTTTTACAAGCTAACAAGTTAACTTGCCAAAAATTTAATGGACACTGGCAATAGACATGAGATTTCTGGATCTCCACTTATTACCTGTTAATAAGGAGGAACTGGAGAGACGGTTACAAGCCAGATACTGAGAAGTCCGTTCAAAGGCAGCCACCTCAACAGAGACCCATGGGGAATTCTCTCTTTTCACACACTCTCCAAACATATCTTTTCACACTTTTACTTTCTGTGCATTTATATTCTTACATTTAAAATGTGTTTGCTGTAGACAGAATAATATAGTTGGGCTTATTTGTTTATCTAGTGTGATAATCTCTTTTAATTGGTGTGTTTAGATTGTTTACATTTAATGTAATTAGTGATATGGATGGACTAAAATCTATCACTGTGTTAGCTGTTTTTTATTATTCTGTTCTTTTTTATCCTTTTTTTGATTACTTGGGTATTTTTTAATTATTATTACATTTATCTCCACTATTTGCTTACTTATTTATACCTCTTTTTGAAATTATTTTAGTCATAGCCCTAGGGTTTATAATATGTGTTTGTAACTAATCACAATCTTTCATCACATCATAGCTCGTGGCTGTGAATACTTTATTATGACGGTTTATTCCCAATTCTTCCTGCTTATCCCTTGTGCTTTTGTTGTCATTCATATAACTTTTATGTGCTATCAACAACCAAATTGCTACTGTTTTTGCTTTCAACAGTTATTTCTTAGAGTAATTATAAATAAATAAAGTTATATATTTACTTTCATTTATGTCATTTTTAATGTTGATTTTTTGTGTGGATAAAATTTTTTGTCTGATATCATATTCCATCTGTCTGTCTTTAACATTTATTGGACAGCAAGTCTGGTGGTAATGAATTATCTCATATTTGTTTTGCTTAAGGACTTTATTTTTCCGAAATATTTTTGCTGAGTATAGAATTGTGGGTTGCCTTTTTTCTCTTTCAGCACTTAAAAGATATCATTCTATTGTGTGGTTTGCATAGTTTTGCTGTTGTTCTTATCTTTGATTTCTGCACGTAAAGTGGCTTGTTTTCTTGTCCATCACTAAGATTTCTCTCTGTCTTTGAATGTGGTATGTCTTTGTCTATGGACATGTGTCTTTTCTTTTGTTTGATGGTCTCTGGACATCTTAGTTCTTTGGTTTGGTATCTTTTATTTAGTGTGTAAAATTCTCAGCCATTATTTCTTCATGTATTTCTTTTGACCTGGTTTCTCTCTTCTCTTTCTGTAATTTCAAGTATATGTATGTTAGACCGTAAGATACTGTCTACTAGCTCCTGTATGATTTGTTCTGGGTTGTTTTCTTTTCGTTCTACTCTTTTTTTCCCTGGTATGATGAGATTTATCTTTTAGGGAGATTTTCTTAGTGATAGTGATTATTATTGCTATTACTGAAATACTAATATTTTAAAAGGTAAATCTTTAATATAGAGACATAGATTTTTGACACATAGAGGCCTTTCAGATTATTAGTAAAAAACAAAAGTTAATAATAATTTTTGTTCCAACTGAAAATAGGTTAATTTGATTTTGGAACCACAAGATATGGCCCAGGATATCAAAGTATGGAAAAATTTTGAGTATGTACAGATTCCTTGAATTACCAAAAGTGATAAAAGATTTAGCTAGGTTTTTTTTTTTTTTAATTACATGTAGGTGAGTAAAAGATAATGTTATCTCAAAAGGAAAGCAAGATAATGCTTCTGATTTTTTTTTCATTTATATCAATTGAGATGTGTCAGATTTACAAAATAAAGAATATTTGGGTGTGTCTGATTCAAGCATCTAAAAGTTTCATTGTAAAAGAAATTCTTAGATTTTAAATCTGAAGCTTATTATTGTGGAATGGGTATTGGTGTCTTTTAAAAAGTTGGGGGAACTGATTTATTATAAGCACTTTTATGTGATCTCTGCTTTACCTAGTAAGGAAAAGTTTGTTTGACCCATGTTTCAGTAGCTGGCAGATTTTGAAAGGGGGTATCTCCAAGTTGATACTAGATAATAGTCATATAAAAGGACAAGGAGCCAAATGCATGAAGCATTTGCTTTTTTGACAGATAACCCAGTATGTACAAATTCATTATAAAAATTCAAGTAAACTCGATAATGGACAGTTTCTTGGTTAAATTCTCACTACAGCCCCATATGCACCCAAGAACAGAGGGTCAAGCTTCTGTTGACAACTGTGACTGTTTTCTGGTTCTGTGCAATTATTTTTCCTTTGATACAAAGGAAGATTCTAAATTAGTTAAATACAATTGGAACCTTGATTGTGTACATGCATGTATATACATGCTCAAAAAGTTGAAATTGCATGGTGTTCTTTTATCTTTTTTTAAATCTTCACTTGACATATTTATTCATTTTAGAGAGAGAGGAGGGAAAGAGAGAGAAACATCATCAATGTGAGAGAGAGACATAGATGGGTTGCATCCCATACAAGCCCCATCTCGGGATCAAACTTACAACCTAAGTATGTGTCCCAATGGGGAATTGAACCTGCAACATTTTGGTGTACAGGATGCTGCTCCAACCAAGTTACTCTGCCAGGAGGTGTTCTTTAATCTTAATATGTTTTTCTCAGCAATTATTCTTTGATACATTGTAGGGCTTTGGTAAATATTTATTGAAGAAAAGAAGAGGAATTATTTCTTTGTATGTAATTTAAACAGATGAAAAATCCTTATGTGTATAGATTAAGGACTTTCAAATCCATTCTCTGTTTCCAATGTTTCTAGAAATACTCCGGAGTTTTATTCTGGGAATGATTTGACACTTTTAATGCTTGCTTTTGGAAATAGTTTGGCACTTTCAATACTTATTTTTATGCTTGGATAGGTGGGACAAGAGCAAACTTTATCTAGAGCTAATATTGCTCTATTGCTGAGGCTGTTCTACCTGATGTCCTGGGCAGTGTGAGATTTTTTCTTTTCTGAATGAAACAAATTATTCCCACCTCTGTCTGAGCCCCTGAGATTGTTCCCTCTGTTCCTTCTAATTGGTTCTTTTCTATTTTCAGGTAGATTTTTCAAAAGCTTGTGCTGATATTACTCAGTAGAGACTTGAGAAGGGAATCCTCTGCATATTTCTCTCTTTCTCTCTCTCTCTGCAGCTCTCTCCTCTGTGGTACTGTACTAGGCAAATTCTAGCCAGTTTGACCTCCCAATTTTCTCAGCTCAGGGAGATTGCTGGGTTCTACCTGGGTTCCTTCTCCCTCTGCTCTCTGGAAACTAAGCAGAGAGCCGTTGGAGGGACACTCATTTTGTTTCCTTTCTTTTAAGGATTATTGGGTGATGGCCCAGCCATTGTCCAATGTCTGAAAATCATTGTTTCGAATATTTCTGGGTTTGTTTTTTTTTTGTTTGTTTGTTTGTTTTTCTTGTTTTAGTTCAGGCGGCAGGGTGAATCTGTTCCCTATTACTCCATCTAAAATGGAAGCTCTGTCTACTCATTTTTTAAAGATTCAGTTCAAGTTAACTCCTCTCCAAAATGTTTCATAATCCATTTTCTAGTCAGGAATCATTTACTTGCAAAGAACAGATGCCCTTTCAAAGAAACTATAATAAAGAGAAGATTTATTATTATAATGCAGAGAAATCTCTCAGATCTTTATCACTCAGGTCTGGCTTCTCTTCCATTCTCTCTCCTATGCTTCAGTGTCCTCTGCAGTGTTCTTTCTACTTGCCTTTGGCTCTCACTTGCCAAAGTATTAACTCTCCCTTTCAGTCTACTCCTTATACTATGTCATCAGATTATCTGTATATGTGAATGGCCCCAAGGTGCCAGGAAATTGATATTAATCTTGGGTGAGCAGAGTTCAGTAAGTGACATGACCGTGATTAATAATATAAAGTAATTTTTAATTAAATACTTTTAAATAAGTTTTTTATGTAAGAATACCAACCTATAAATTCTAAGTAAGAAGTTCAAGTCTCAGATAACATTCAAGGTAGCTCAGACATTTCCCTTTTGGATTATTAAATAATATGATTCATCTGTAAACATTTGCAGAGCACGTGTTATATACCAAACACTGTCCAAAGCACTAGTGACACAAAGGAGCTTATATTCTAGACAAGAGTTTGACAAACTATAAAGCCCTCAGAGCCAAATTCAGCTCTGCCACCTGTTTTTGTAAAGTAAGTTCTATTGGATCACAGCCCCTCCCATTTATTTTATCTGTGGCTGTTTTCTTCACACTTCAACAGGATTTAAGTAGTTGCAACAAAAACTCTATGGCCCACAAAGCCTAAAAATGTACACTTTGTCCTATTATGGAAGAAGTTTGCTGACCCCTGGCATAAGGTGGTTAGTTATTTACATACATATAAATATATATTAATATAAAAACTTTGAGTTCTTTTTGCAGTGTCAAGACCTTCATTAATCAGGTCTACTTTGACCAATATTAATATTTAGAAAGATGTTAAGTTACTTTCCTAAAGTCCTTACATTTTAAAAGGTCTTTGTTTCATTCATTAAGACCATAGAATTGTTTTGTTTCTTAATTAATTCTGGTTGGATTTGAAATATCTTACATGAGGGCATCTGGGTTTACTGATGATTCAGAACACGTGTGGTGTGGTATTTGGCAAGAGCCTAAAGGCCAACTGTTGTAACCACCCACATAACAATCTTTTGCAAACCAGCAAGTGTTTTTGTAATTTTAGCAATAAAAACATTTTTTTCCCTACAGTATGTTAAATCAAAAAGTAAGATACTTTGAGATGGTAGATATACTTGAAAATTAACTTGTTCTCAAATATAAAACACAAAAGCTCAGGAAATACCATCTGTGTCTAAAAGTGCTTGTGATGTTAGTAACAGTATATAGTTCCTCTGTGTTCATGGTTGTTATTAGTTAAGGCCAAAAAGCCTTATACAGATTTACATGAAGTTATTCACCCTTTAAGTCTCTGCTACTATAGCAAGAAGAGATCTGTTATTTTTAATATGTGCCTGTCTCTTTAAAATGTGATTGTCGCTAATCTTAATATCAAATGCTAGATTCTTCTACTGTTCCACAGTAGGAGATTCCTGCTGAAAAGCATCTAAGATAGAAAAAGTAAGAGTCTCTGTGATTTGGGGAGTTTTTATAACTAAGGTAACCATCCCAGTGTGCCTAAAATGATCCTAATTAGATAATTATTAATAGTGCCCCCCATTAGTCTCAAAAACCCTAATTTGGATGATTTATTTAACCCTATTTATCTATAATCATGTTGACCATTGAGTAGCTGGATCTGCTTTAAAGTTTAGCATTTCAGCAGTCTGAGCATTTATTCTGATTCTAAATGTCACAGGAGTTACTGGATTTATAGCTGCAAGATAGCACGGTTGTTAAAGTGAAACTTAACTCTTATATAGGCTCATCTGATAATAAAAAACCTAGATTATGTGTCTCTCTTTGCCACAAAAATCATTGAATCCCAAAAATTATCTTTTTGTGTAGTGTTGAGGAACTTCCTTGGACTCTCTCCAGTCTTCATTTCTAGGCTTTTCTTTTCCTATTTTTCTCTTTCCCATGATCCCTATATTTCAGCCCTGCTTATATACTTGGGTTTTCCTGAATATATTATAAACTTTTTCAAACCCTTATACCTTTCCTATTTGTCCCCTCCATTTTTTCTTTTTCTATCTTTTTGAGTCTGTGCCTATTAAATTGCTACCCATCCTTTAAAGTCACTTCCATGAAGCTTTTTTTTTTGCTACATCCCCATTCTAATTCATTTTTCTGGGCTTTCTAAACATTTTGTTTCCATCTGTGTTATGTCTTATAATGTGACTTGGTGCCTAAACCTTATTCCCAGGTCTTTAATGGCAAGACTATTTAATTCACTTAAAAATCCATATTACCTATACAAAGCCTTTTATATATTAGGTATTCAATGAAAATGTATACTCAATTGTTGGCATATTCCCCTAATTTCTTTAGAACAACTAGAAAATGTTTTAGAGAGATTATCTTTGTAAGCTTTGTAGGGGTAACTAATGTCAATTTCTAAATTTATTTAATGCTTTTAATTTTTTTTACCTGCATTAGTAACACTTTTTTCTTCAAACAGAAATATAGTCTCATTGACACTTTAACTAGGACAGAAAGTTTTAATTTTCCTTCCTTCCAAGGCAGTTTTCCATGTTCTAAGAGCTTCTTATGTTCTTTTCCCATTGCCATTTTATTTAGTTAATTCCAGAAAATGATGAGATGATCTGTTGCCTTCCATAAATCTCCCTCACTTTGGCTATATTTCTGGGGAAGAATTAAGAAGAAAAGTATTAAATGTTCATTGCCAGATGAGGAAAGCATATTTTAAACATTAACCTGCTTTGTAAAATTTTCTAATGGCAGAAAGGAACAATGAGCAGGTGACATTATATCCTTGGCATTTTTTTTTCTTTCAAGTGAGTCTAATTTTATTTGAGTTGGGGAAGCCTGCAGCTAGCTTCTTAGGCAAGTAATCTGGAGTATATCAGAATTTCTTATTTTGTTTTGTTTTGGGTGAAAGTAGAAGTTTACTGGAATTTTCAGAACCTGAAACCAAAAGGTGACCCAGATTCTAAACAGCTATCTTTGTGATAGCTGTTAATAATCACACTGTCACTTGTCCTTAATCTAGAGAATGGCAGTTGGGGCATTTTGTTATAGAATTCTATACAGTGCCTTTGTCACCTTAAAGTTTTACTTTTCTTCACTTAGAATAATAATCGGCATTTTGCTTCATATAAATTATAAGCTAAAGGTTGTGATTTGTAAATGAAATAGGATAAATCATTTGGTCTCATTCTTCATTTGTGTAATAGAATAAGTTCTTGAGTCAACATATGTGTGATAGATTGCTTAAATCTAAAGTGAATCTGTTTTCATGGTAGGAGAATTATGATTATAACACAAAGGCTATACTAGTACTATCCCTGATTTATGGTGAAAGCATTTCAAATTAATATAGCATCTTCAGGTGCTCAGCAAGTACACTTTATATTTTACTTTGTTTTGTGAGTTGGATATTGTTTTGGAATACCTGAGAGTTCTGGAAACTTGTCAGAGGGGAACCTTACAGTGAGGCTTGCATCAATTATAATACATTCATAGATTCGTTCATAGCTTCTCAGGAATACATCAACTCAACTTTAGGAAATTTGTTTCGATTTGGGCAAGAGGCTGACTGTGGATGTTCAGGGCAGTGGAAGAGGTGGTTGGACAATCCAGCTAAATATTAATCTCACTCTTGGTGTTTCCCTACTTTTGGCTTTTCAGTCTGTAGTAATGATTTAGGGTCATCTTGAATGGTGCCACCACAGACTCTCATCATGGGAGGAAAGTAGTAATATTTGACAGAAATTCTCATCTCTAAATCAGAATAACTAAATTAGTTGTGGTCTAACAATGAGCTTAAAGGTTATGGGTTGAAGAAGAAGAGTCTTTTATGTTTTTTATGGAGATAGATTTTCTAAATACAGTCATACCTCGGTACACATCGGCTTCAGAACTCATCAAACCTTGTACTTGTCACATTTTGATGAAAAAAAAGTTTCAGCACTCAGTGTTTCCTCGTGACTTATCACACTTGCTAGAATTGTATGAGTCATAACACCACCTTGCTAGGGAACATGCTTCATCAATCAATACTCATCACTTTTGGCATTTGTCACCAGTTCCAGAACAAATTAACGAGTACTGAGGTACCACTGCAGGGAATTTAGAAATGGATGATTTGGCAGGCTTGAGAAGAGACTCTGAAGACTATTATCTAGAAGTGCTAGAATTAGGTACTACTGTTGGCAATTTATAAGATTAAACAGGACAAATTGGTGAACATATGAATTATTTTTATTTAAAACAGTATAGGGTAGATGTTTAGGAGATATAATTTGAGAAATACCAAGTAAATTTGGAATGAGCATTGACAGAAGCAAGGAGTATGGATAATGAAAGAACTATCGATGTTGTTAACTACATATATATTCTTAAAGATTTTTAAATGTTTGCATTTGATACTGTGACCTTTTAATTTTAAGTGCTTTTCTCTTAGCTGTTAATTCATTGGAGAGTGTCTTAGTGGTGACTTTTTAAATAGGTACTTTCTTATAAATCACTGATTTTACTGGGTAAAAATTATATCCCTGGAGGCTTGTTTGTTTTTTAACTTCTTTGAAGTGGTGCTTTGGTACAGTGAAAAGAACACCAACTAAGAATCAAAAACTTAGTGCTTCTGGTTCTGAGGTCCTTGGAATTATTCTCATTAAGTTAACTGTGTGACTTTAGGTACTCTGAATCTCTTCTCTCGTGTATAAAATGGGTAAATAAATTGTGATATATCCATACAAGAAGTTACTATGAAGCAATAAAAAGGAATAAGCTACAATGCAGGTGACATCATGGATAAACATCAAAATCACTGTGCTGGGCAAAAGAATGCAGGCACAAAAAATATGTATAGTGTGATTTCATGTTTATGAAGTGGTGCTACACAAAACTATTGTGAAAATCAGAACAGTGATTGCTTCGGAGGAGATGGGATCAACTGAAAAGTGGCATGAAGGATTTGGGGAGTAATGGAAATGAGAAATGTTCTGTGACAAAAATACACATATTTGTCAAAATAAGTCAAAGTACAGTTAGTATTTATATATTTCACAATATGGATATTTTGCCACTCTTCCCTTCCTTCAGAAAAGAACAGTAAATAAATATTAAATTCTGGTACATATGCCTTTCTCAGTGGTAGTAAGTAATTCTAAACTTAACTTTTATGTTTGGTAGACTTGTGTAAATGAGTAAATGTGTTTAGAATAATGGAATCCAAGTTTCTCACTGCTGGGCAAGAGAGAAACATGGAAATGGGGATGACTAGAATGTCTCTGGGGTATTGGGTTGGAATTAGAGGTATCAGTATGAACTCGTAGTTTTTATTATGTATAGAAAAGGATGAACAGATAGATAGGAATGTGGGGGGGAGGGTACATGCATATATATAAACTTCCTAGCTCTGTGTGCTTAGAAGTTCTAAATGATAGTCCCATAATAATAAACATACTTTGTGTCCAGATCTTGATTTCTAAATAAGATTCTTGACTAAAGGGATCCAAGACTTCCTTAAGAGATAGCAAATTCTATGCCTGGGGCAGAGAAAGTACAAGATGAGCCTGGGACATCTGATAGGTTCCAAAAATAAGAAAGTGTTCAAAGAATGATGGGAACATAGCAAAAGGACACCAGAGTTCTGTTTCCACTCAGACATGAAAGAAATTAGAAGTCATCACTACTGTCCTCACAGTAAGATCAAAATGGAACAAACTGAAAATCAACAACTCTTCTTGGGTCCATCAGAGAATTGAGGTCACAGATTAAATCACGGCCCACAAAACTTGGAGAGACAGGTGAATTTAGAGAATCACTGTTTACTGGGAGCAGAAGCTGATGGAACCAGGAACTGGTTGGAAGGCTTACACTAATTGATGAACTGCTAAAGCTGACTGTGGACTAGCCTGAGAGTTAAGAACTGCTGGGGGCCCATTCTTAGGGGGCGGGTCTCTCACAGTTTCATGAGTTTTTACTCTGTGAGGTTTACCAGGTTCTCATAGTAAATTTGGGGGGGAAGGAACTCATGGTCCTAGTAGAGGGAGAGGAATAATAACCATTTTGAAATAAGCTCAGAGCATTCTGGTCTCCACCTGCCCACCAGGGAAACTACTGGAGCCTAACCAGTTTAGAGAAAGGGAAATACCCAACTACACCTTCCTCTAGCTTTGTTATCTCATCTAAGCCAATGAGTGAGGAAGTGGCCCACTAAAAGCCCCAGGCCTAATCATAGGATTATAGAACCTTCCCTCCTCTCCCCCAGTTTACTGCCATATTAATAGGGCTTCTATATAATAATAGAGGATTACAGATGAAAGAACCTCAAGGCTTGCCCTTTATTTAAGGACTTTATATGGAAAACCAGAGACAACAGGAGACAAAAATAAGGATACTGGAAGAAATGTTAGTCCCTAATACCTATAGCTAGATTAAATGCAGCCTAACTCCTGCTCAGATACAGCAGAGGTTTTGGAATTGTCAGACTGCATATTTAAAATAACTGTGATTAATAGGCTAAAGGCAAGAACAGATGGATAATGTAAGCAGATGGATTGAAATTCTAAGAAAGAATCAAAAGGAAATACTAGAAATTAAAAACACTAACAGGAATGAATGTCTTTGATGGGATTATTAGAAGGAGAAGAAAGGAGTTAAAGAAATATTTTAAGTAATAATGGCTGAACAACTTCCAAAATTAATGACAGACACCAACCTATTGATCCAGGAAGCTCAGAGGACACCAAATAAGATAAATACCAGCCTACACCTAGGCATATCATATTCAGACTACAGGGAACCAAAGACAAAACCTAAAAGAAGCCAGAAGATAAAGAACACCCTACCTATACGGGAAGAAGGCTAAGGATTACTTTGGATTTCTCTTCACAAACCAGGCAAGCAAGAAGAGAGTTGAGTGAAATGTTTTGTATTCATGGAAAAAAACACCAGCCTAGAATTCTGTATACATTGAAATTATTACTCAAAAATGAAGGAAAAAATAAAAACTTCTCAGACAAAAATTCAAGGAGTCTGTTACTGGTAAGAAATGTTACCTGCCTTGTAAAAATGTTAAAAGAACTTCTTCAGAGAAAAGGAAAATGAGTAAGTCAGAAACTCGGATATCCATAAAGAAAGAACATTAGAGAAGGAAAAGTGAAGGTAAAATCTTTTTTCTCCTTCTTAACTGATATATAATAGACACAATGTATTGGGTTATTATAGCTTATGGATAAGTGAAATGAATAATAGCAGTGTTGTAGGTAATAGTAGGAAGGGATTTGAAAAACTTATAAGGTACTTGTACTACCTGTGAAGCATTGCTTAGTGTTACTTGACAGTGAATATAGATTAGATGTAAATGTATAAAGCAAACTACAGACCAACCACTAAAAAGTTTCAGGTTTTTTAAAATACTTTAAAGAGGTTACTCCAGTGACTTCTGGTTTGCTTTGTTTTTGATAAGTCTGGCAATGTGTTTCTGTCCAAAATTTTGTCACACTTCTAATTTTCATGATTTACCACTCTGCCCTATTCAGGGCCCATGTGACCTGTTGTATGCTTAGTAGAACTACTGGCCTTATCAGTCTGGTACACTGACTAAACATTGTGCTAAGGAAACTTCCCTTCAATTCACATATAGAAGTTGTAGGATATGTGGGGGGAGGGAATTGAGGGGTGTAGGGACCCTGTGCTGCATCTGCCTTTTGGTAAAGCAAATATTAAATACAAGGATGGGCAGATGTAGGTTTACAGTGCTGAGTACACACCACAGAATTTATTCTTGTATTATTATTTATTCTTAATATATTTTTCCATGTGAACAACTATAAACCTAATTTTACCCATCCCTGTACAATGAGTAGTTTATTTTTATTGTTTTTATTGTCTAAAAAAACTTCCTTCATTGACAGTTCTTTCATATTTATTTATTTATTTATTTACATATTTATCTTTGGTAATGATCACTTTACTATAATGAAACATCTTTCTATAATTTGACGAAGTATCTTAATGTGATTTAAGGTTTAAAAATATTATACTGGCTTCCAGTCAAGATGATGATGTAGGCAGACATGGCTTGCCTCTTTGTACAAACCACATCAAAATTACAACTAAGCCCTGGCCAGTGTGGCTCGCTGTATTGAGCACTGGTCCCTGCGAACCAAAGGGTCAACGGTTCAGTTCCCCAGCAGAGCACATGCCTGGGTTATGGGCCAGGTCTCTGGCTAGGGGCGTGGGAGAGGCATCTGATCAGTGTTTCTCTCCCTCTCTTTCTCCTTCCCTTCCTCTTTCTCTAAAAATAAATAAATAAAAATCTTTAAAAAAATTAGAGCTAAAATATAGAACAGCCATCACTCAGAACTGTGGGAAATTGGGTTAAATAGAAGTCTGACAACTACAGAATTAAAGAAATCACAACCATTCAGACTGGTAGGAGGGATACAGACACAGAACAGGCTGGTCCCTTACCCATGTGTGGTGGATAAAAACTTGGGAAGGATATCTTGGTAGCAAACAGTCCCAGCCCCACACCAGGGCCCCCATCCCAGGGTTCAAGTGCCAGAAGATAAGTTCCCACAATGTCAGCCTGCAAAAACCAGTGGGGATTGAGTCAGTGAAAGAAATTTCCAGACCCCCAAGCAGTTTCTCATAACACACACACAGACTCACCTACTCAGACTCACTCCCTCTGACCTCTAGCACCAGGGTAGCAGCTTGAAAGGTGTACTGGAAGAGGCTGAAGTGTCTGGCATTGGGGCAAGCAGAGGACATTGTCCCTTTTCTGAGCCCTCCTCACACAGAGCCAAGGAGCCCACAGGCTGGTGCCGTATTTGAGACCCCATCAACCTGGCTAACACTGTTTGCTTTTGAGATCCCGGGAGACTCCACCCAACCTAACCTACAGGCCCACCCAAGCTATTTTCCCATATGAATGTCTAGTCTTGTTTCATGTTCCACAACTGCCTAAATCCTATCAACTAAGCAATAAGCTGGCCTCAGTGAGCCCCAGGCAGGGCACTAGCAACAACCAGTTTAGTTTCACAGCTTAGCTTGCCTGGGAACCTCCCAGCCCAGCACAAGTAGCATTCTTCTCAGATTGCTTTATAGCTCAAGGAAGGGGGCCCCTGACAAACACAAGTGGGTGGCTGACTTTGGCCTGCACCAACCAAGAAACCCCAGGACAAGCACACCAGTGGACAGCTACAAACCATTTCGGAGCACCATCACCCTGCTGCTCCTGCACAGCTGATCCTCCACAGAGGGCAGAGGTTGGTGATCAGTGGTCACAGCCAGTCCTTGCAGCTCACTGGCCTGGGTAAATCCCTCCCATTGATCTGCCAACAGCAACCAAGGCTCAACTACAAGAGGAAGGTGTACTCAGCCCACATGAGGGACATACCTCAAATATCCAGCTGGGGTGATAGGGGCAGCTGTGCCACTGGACCCTATAGGACACCAACTATATTAAGCTGCACTACCAAGGTATGGAATAAAAGCAGCTCTAACTAATACATAGAAACAAACACAGGGAGGCGCCAAAAGGAGCAGAGAAATGTGGCCCAAATGAAAGAACAGATCAAAACTCCAGAAAAAGAGCTAAATAAAATTAATGTAAGCAGTCTATCAGATGCAGAGTTCGAAACACTGGTAAGGATTCTTAAGGATCTTTGTCAGGACCTCAGCAGCATAAAAGATCCAGTCAGAAATAAAGGATTCCCTCACTGAAGTAAAGAACAATTTATAGGGAAACAACAGTAGACTGGATGAAGTGAGAATTAAGTCAATGATTTGGAATATAAGAAAGCAACAACAAAAAACGAAAAACAAGAAACAAGAATCTAAACAAAATGAGGATAGTATAAGCAGCCTCTCGGACAACTTCAAGAGGTCCAGTGTTCGCATCATAGGGGTGGCAGAAGGAGAAGAGAAAGAGCAAGAAATTGGAAATCTATTTGAAACAATAATGAAAGAAAACTTCCCTAATTTGATGAAGGAAATAGACATGCAATCCAGGAAGCACAGAGGACCCCAATCAGGTTGGACCCAAAGAGGACCACACCAAGATGCATCATAATTGAAATGCCAAGGGTCACACATAAAGAGAGAATCTTACAAGCAGCAAGAGAAAAACGGAGTTACCTACAAAGGAGTTCCCACAAGACTGTCAGTTGTTTTCCCAAAAGAAACTTTGCAGGCAAGAAGGAGCTGGCAAGAAGTATTCACGGTAATGAAAAACAAGGACCTACAATCCAGATCACTCTATCTAGCAAAGCTATCATTTAGAATGGAAGGGCAGATAAAGAGCTTCCCATACAAGAAAAAGCTAAAGGAGTTAATCATCACCAAGCCATTATTACATTAAATGTTAAAGGGACTTATCTAAGAAAAAGAAGGCGATCAAAATTGTGAGCATTAAAATGACAACAAACTCACAACTATCAATAACTGAATCTAAAAAATAAAAATGAACGAAGCAAACAACCAGAACAGGAACAGAATCATAGGTATGGGGATCATAGGAGGGTTATTAGCCGGAAGGGTAAGAGGAAGAAAGGGGGAATTGGTGCAGGGATCAAGAAGCATAATTGGTAGGAACAAAATAGAGAGGGGGATATTAAGAATAGTATAGGAAAGGGTGACGTCAAAGAACTTACATACATTACCCATGGACATGAAGTAAGGGGTGGGGTAACTCATAGAGGTAAGGGAGGTATCAGGTGGAGGGGGGCAAAGGGAAAAAAAATTGGGACAACTGTAACAGTATATTCAATAAAATATACTTAAAAATAAATAAAAATACTATACTTAGTACATCATTAAATGGATAAAAAGATGTATAGTAGTGGTTTTAGTGGCTAATGTTCAGATATTTCTCAATTTATTTGTATGCTACAAATCTAATAATTCATTTTGATGAATATATTGATTCTACTGGTATATTCAAAATTAGGTAATCTCATTAGAGACCTTCAAAGAAAACAATGATTATAGATATATTAAAATTATGGAACAGCTTTGCTCATACATAGTTCACCTACCATACAATTTAGTAATTAAAGTAGACAATTTAGTAATTTTTAGTGCGTTCACACAGTGGTGCAACCATCACCACAATCAATTTTAGAACATTTTAAGCACTCTGAAAAGAAATACCATATTCAGTAGCAGTTACTACACATTCTGTCCAATACCATCAGCCCTTACAACCACTAAAAAAATTTTTGTTCCTATAAACTTAGTTATTCTGTACATTTCACATAAATGGAATCATACAATATTGATCTCTTGTGCCTGGCTTCTTAGTATCTTTCCATGGTTCATTCATGTTGTGGCATGTATCAGTATTTCATTCCTTTTTATGGCTGAATAAATATTCCACATTGTATGGATATTCCACAATATATTTATCCATTCATCAGTTGACAGATATTTGGTTTAATACCACCTTTTGTTTATTATGAATAATGCTGCTAAGAACATTAATGTATAAGTTTTTGTGTAGAAATGTATATTCATTTATCTTGGGCATATATCTAGGAGTAGAATTTTTGGTCCTAGGATAACTGTTTAACTTTTTGAGGAAGCAGCTACACCATTTAACATTCCCACCAGCAGTATATGAGGTTTCCAGTTTCTCCACACGATTATTATGACTTTCTGATTATAGCCAACCCAGTGAGTGTGAAGTGGTATTTCATTGTGGTTTTGAGTGGCATTTCACTGTTACTGATATTGAGCATCTTTTCACATATTTATTGGCAATTTGTGTATTTTCTTGGAGAAATGTTTATTCAGATCCTTTCCTTTTTTAAAATTGGGTTCTTTGTATTTTTATTGTTAAGTTGTAAGAGTTGTTTATTCTAGATACACGTTTGTTATCAAATATAATTTCCAAGTAGTTTCTCTTACTCAACCGGTTATCTTTTTAACTTTCTTTTGGATAGGTAAAATTTTAAAATCTTTTAGTGTTCAGCTACCAGAAAGTATAGTTGATCAATTTACTAGATTTGTATAATCTAATTACCTATAACATTATATATGCCTTTGAAAGAAAATTTAGGTTTTTATATGCGAATTTGGACAGTAAATTTATTTCTATTAGCTATTAATATTATTGCTTTAAATCAGGTTATCAATTGTAATCAGGTTATTAATTTTACTTTGAGACCTTGTGTTACTTCCCTTTTGATTGAAATACCACAAAGATTAATGTGTGTGACTTTTCTGGCTAAAATGTCTGAAACTAAAACAATATTTATTTTACAAACCAGAATTTTACTCTTTATAGTGAAGGCTAATAAACACTAGTTATTTTTATGACATAGTCTGAAAAGTACTTTTTTTTTCCTTTTGAGATTCTGGCTTTGAAACTACTGTTTGCAGTTTAATTTTTTAAGGTTGGGCTTTTTAGAAAAATACGATAATACACCATAGTGTGTGGGTCTTAAAGCAGTACCCAAACTGAGGTTCACAGGCACTGTGAAATCCAAGGTGTAATTACTGATTTCCCTGCTGTAATAAAAATTGCAAATTATATTATATATGAACTTTGGACATGTCATTTTATCAAATTCTAGACATATTAATCATAAAAGAATTTGTATGTTATATTTTGCTTTTTTTTACTGTTGTTTAATATGGCAAGTTGGTCCTTAAGTCAAAATTCAGTCCACTTAGTCCCCTTGCAAATAGGGAAAGATAGGAGGGCATTTATTATAAATATCTCATTAGCATTTGTAAAGAAATGATAAGGAGAAAATAAAATAAAAGCAGTCAAATTTTCTACTAGTCACAGTTCAGAGCCCTCTTAGGAGTTATTCAGTATGAAAAAGACATTCATTTGTGTCGGTTTTCCAACAATAAATTCTCAATTCTCTGACTTCAACTTATGAGTATTCTACAATTTAAATCAGTTTTGACACTAACTCCCTGAAGTTAGTGCAGACCCCACAAGGTAAGGGATCAAGACTACCTCTACTGTAGGTGCTAGTCACAAATGAGGTCTCCAGGTCACCTGTACTTTCACCCAGCTGATTGCAAATTTAGGCATTCCATGCCCCTTTTTTCCTCTCCAGGTTTGATAAAAATTGCTAAAACAACACAGAACTCAAGAAAATGGTATACTTCCACAGTTTATTATAAAGGATACAAGTGAACTGTCACATGAAGAGATACACAGGGCAAGGTTCAGAAGGGTCCTGAGCTGAGATGCCTCTGTCCCTGTAGAGTCAGGGTGCACCATTCTCAGTGTGTTTACTAACTAGGAAGTTTCCCAAAACCTCATTATTTGAGAGAGACTTTATTGAAGTTTCATTACAAAGGCATTATTGATTATATCTTTGGCCATTGATGATTGAAGTAAATCTTGAGACCCTCACCTTCCTGGATGTGACGTTGGAGGGATTGGAGCTGAAAGTTGCAACCCTCTATCATATGGTTGATTTCCTCTGGCAGCCAGCCCTCATTTGCATAGCTATCTAAAGGCCCCACTAGAAGTCATTTCATTAGCATAAATTCAGGTATATCGAAAGGGGTTTGTTACAAAACACAAAACATACTCCTATCATAAAGGAAATTCCAAGGGCTTTAGGAGATCTGAGCCAACAACTGGACACAAAGACTCTCTCCCCTTCCCTCCCTCCCTCCATACATTCACACACTACATGTGCTTATCCAACATGTATTAAACACCCACTATATTCCAGGCTCTCTTCTAGGCATTGAGAATAGGAGGAATAAGAAGACATAATGCATGTATTCAAGGAACTCATACTGCATGTGTGGAGACAGACCGTGGAGATTAGATTAGGTTCTAATCTCCATGTAATATGCATGAAGAAGTAAAGGTATGAGATTAAAATCTCATAGGCATAGTTTCCCTTGACAGTATCCTAAATTGCATGAAATCCACCATACTATCTTTCAACAAGCCCAACAATTTAGTTTACCTCAGCTATAGACACTAATAACTGTTTCCTCAGTTGAGCCTAGTTGAAATAGTTGGCCCACAGTTAGAGCCATGTTTTATGAAAACTAAAAACTGTGTCATTTAAATAGTAGAGTCACACTAGTTGCCTCTCTCAAGAGGAGATGCTTCCACTGTTAGAGGCACAAAGTAACTGAGACCAACTAAAGAATGATAGATTTATATATCCAACATCATGTCACTAGAGCATAAATTTATTGACTGGACACACTGGCACCATTTAATTGTGTTCTCATACTCATTTATTTGGTCTCTTTCTCTGTTTCTCTACCTTTGTCTTTTCCCATTCCTGTCAGTCTCTTTCTACTCAGTTAAAAAAATACACATATGATGTGATTCCACTGTGTATGAACATATATGTAGCATAATGGGATAAATGCCATAATAGAGTTATGCAGGTGCTGTGAGGACATAAATGAGAAAACAAGTTTTAAATTTACTTTTGAGGGTTAAGAAAGGTGTGTTTAGTTAAATTAGCAGGTAAGCTGGTTCTTCAGGAGTGACATGCAGTTACGGTGTTTTTCATCTAAATACTAATCATATTCTTTGTTTTCTTCAAAACAGTTGCTCTTTACAGCAATCTTTTTCTTATTCAGTGATGATTCTTCTGGTTATAGAGTATATTAATTCAAGAAAATGTATTTAGCACATCTGAGACATAGCTGAGGCATAAGATTCCAATACCTAGAGTTGCTTTGGCTTGTGATGCTTCTATAAAATCTCCTCATTGGTATAATATCCCAAATTTTACTGGTAAATGTAAAAATGTGAAACTTGATTTTTCCTGTTGAGAAGAGAGCTTTATGCCAAGATATTATTCGTCTTTCAGCCATCTTCAGCTCTCTATAGTTTTATACCCTTCCATTCTGCTATTTGTTTTCTCTATGTTTTATGCTTTTTTGTTTCTCCATTTTTCTATTACAGATTTTTTAATGCTAAGTAGATATTTTTAGTATACTATTTTAATTCTATCATTGTCTTTCATATATTTTGTTATTTGCTTTGTGGTTGCTCTGTGAAGTACTTTTAAACACTATAGATTGGATTAATCCCAATTTTATTTTAATAGCATATAAAATCTTTGCTTTAATATACCTTCATTTGTACAAATTACATCTTTATACATTATAAGTGTGTTAACACAAAATTATTATTTTATGCACCTGTTGTTTGAATGAGATAGGAGAAGAAAAGAGTTAAAGATATGTTTCTGTTTTTTGTATTTGCCTATCTACTTACCTTTACTCGTGCTTCTCTATTGTTTAGTGTAGATTTGAGTTAATGTTTATTGTCCTTTATTTGAGCCTGAAATTGAATACCCTTTAGTTTTTCTTGTAGGACAAGTCTGCTAGGGACAAATTCTCTCAATTTTATTTATCTGGAAATACCTTAATTTCTTTTTTTGCCACATCAATCAGCTCTTCTTTATTTTTGAAAGCTAGATTTGTTAGATACAGAATTCTTGATTAACGGTCTTTTTCTTTCATCACCATAACTATATCATCTCACTGTCTTCTGGACTTCGTGGTTTCTAAAGAGAAGTCAGCTATTTATCTTATTGAGGAAACTGTAAATGATGAATTGCTTTTGCTGCTTTTCCTTTGTCTTTTGGTAGTTCAACTATAATAGGTCTAGGTGTTATGTATGTGAAGTTTGTTGAGCTTCTTACATGTGCAGATTAATTTTCTCCATCAAAGTTGGTAAGTTTTGGACCTTGTTTTTAAAAATATTCTTTCTACTTTTTTCTCTCTGCTCTCCTTCTGAGACTCACATTATGTATATGTTGGTATGCTTCATGAAGTTCCACATGTTAATTCTTCTTCATTCTTATTGTTCCTCAGATTGAAGAATTTCCATTCACCTGTTCCAAGTTTAGTTTTTTTCTTCTGCCAGTTCAAGTGTGCTATCAATCCCCTCTAATAATTTTTTTATTGTAGTTACTGGGCTTTTCAATTCCAAAATTTCTTTTTGATTTTTTAAATCAAATTTATCTCTTCATTTATATTCTCTATTAGTGAAGACATGATTCTCAAACTTCCCTTAAATTCTTCAGACATGATTTCCTTTAGTTGTTTGAAATATTTATAATACTTGTTTAAAGTCTTTGTCTAATAAGACAAATGTCTGGACTTCCTCAGGGACAAGTTCTGTTGGCTACTTTTTTTTTCCTATGTATCAGTCATATTTCTCTGTTTCTATGTTTTAGATTTTTGTTGTGATTGTTGAACACTAGATATTTTAAATAATATATGGAAGTTATGGAAATCATACTTCTCCTTAGTCCCAGGGTTTGTTTTTGCTCTGTTGTTGGTTGGTGGTGTAAAGTGACTTTCCTGGGCTGATTCTGCGTATACAGTCTATTCTTTGACCTAGCTAGCTGGACATTTTATGACTGGTCAGAGATGTCTTTACATGCCTTGAGCCAGCTGGTCTCCTACAGCTTTTACTAATGAGATGTCCTTTTGTGTTGGAGCTGAGCTTCAGGGTTAGCCAGAAGTGAAAGATTAGGGGCTTCTCAGGTCTTCCTGAGCATGCATACAGCTCCACACATGTATGTAGCACTCTAAATTCCCAGGACTGATTTAGCTCCTCAAAGCCCTTTATAGACATTTCATTCCCTAGTTTTTTCTTTCAAGTTTTTTGTTCAGTCTCTTGTTAGCTGCAACTGATAAATTCCCCTAGAGGACTGTGATGTTTAACAATTGTTGCTAATTGTTTTCAATAAAAATGCTGTGGGTAGAACTGTGCACATAGAATGAGCTAAGTCTGAGCAAATAAAGACAAGCCCCCGAGAATGGAGCTTTTCAGCAAAGGTGTGCCAGGCAGGTCAAATGGTGATAGTTTTCTGAGAACAGGCTTTAGAGAAATCCAAAACTATTCTGGCCTCTCCAGTGCCTGTTTGGCTATTGGTTTTCACAGCTACCATAGTTACAAGGATTGGTTTTCAAGGCTACTCTGGAGCTTGTAGCAGGGGGATTGGATTAGGGTAGGTTAAAACACCACAAAGCTTGCTGTTCTTGCTGATAGTCAACTGTTTTGTTTTGTTTTTTAAATAAACACTGCTTAGATTATCACAAACTTTTAGCTAATTACTACAGTGCTGAAAAAAAGTTGATTTTGGCAGTATTTGTAAGTGTTCTTGTTGCTTTTCAAGGAGCAGGTTTACAAAGGTTCTCCCTCTGCCATTTTGGAAGTATCTCTTCCCAGTCTTGTATACTTTAATCTACATCCTGTTTCCAGTCTCTGATCCAGTCTCTTATTGCTTGCCCTTCTCTTATACATTTCTACTGGATCCCTGGAACTCTGATTCCATGGCTAACATACTAAATGCCCAATTATTTGCTAATCGTTACTTCCCTTTCTTGCCTGGCAGCCTCTCAGGCTCATTCTCTCATATCCCACATAAATTTAAATCCTCTATTTTTCCCTTAGGTATTAGTATTTCTTAAGTTTCTGGCTTAGGGCCCATCTCTTGTCTATTTTTCATGATCACCCCATTGTTACCCATACTTTCAAATCTTTCTTTTCTAGCCTAGATCTCTCTCATAAGCTCTACATCTGTGTACCTAATTGTGCTTAATGTAAATATTTCGAAATTCTATAGACATAAAATTCCCTAAGTTCAAAACAAAAATCAACCTATTCTTGTTTCTCGGTTTTCTTTGAATGACATCTCCTTTCAACCAGTTGCCTAAACCAAAACTTGAGGTCATCTTTGTTTCTTTCTCCTTTACTCTACCTCCTGTAACCAGTCAGTTAGGTTACTCTTGACTCTGTGTCCCAAATTCCTCTTGATATTTTCTTTATCTCTACTGACATCTCTCATGTGAATTACTCCAGCAGCCTGCTAAACAGATCTTCCTATTGTAGTTCTCCTCCCAGCTTTTCCACAATGTGTTCACAAGGTAATTTTATAAAATGCAAAATAACAGGGTACAGTCTGCATGTGCACCTGCATATACACACACTTTGCCTTTCTCTTCATTATATGCCTTGCTCCATCCTAACTACGTTTTTCCTATTCCCAGACCATGCCTTGTTTTCTTTTGCTTTCAGGTTTCTATGTATACTACAGCATTCTTTCTCATTTTGCTTTTTTGTTGCTACCTCTGGAAAGCCTACCTGCATTCTCATAATCTTGGATACTTCTGGATATAGAATTACCATACCGTAATTGCCTATTGACTCATCTTTATTATATGCAAAGATAAAAATAAGCCATTATCTAGTTTAATGTTTATATATAGTATTATGATAAAATGAACCTAAATGTCACCTGAAATAAATAGCATACCATAATCATTGTTTCTTGCTAGAAAATATACATCAACATTATTGATGTATATTGCTGAGGTTGGCAGACTTTTTCTGTAAAGCGTGATGTGGTATATATTTCAGGCTTTCAGGGCTATAAAGTCTCTTTTGCAACTACTCAACTCTGAGTAGAGCCTGTAGCAGAAGCAGTCCCAGACCATTCTAAGTGGATGTGATGTAGTTCAGTAAAACTTTACTTATGAAAACAGGCAGCAAGCAGAATTTGGTGTGGGAGTCATAAATCTATGATACTAATATACCATAATTACTTAATCTCCTATTTTGAGAAACTTATATAGTCTTCATCTTTTTTCACTATTAGTAATACTATATTAGCATTTTAATAGCTAAATTTCATGTATATTCTTATTTTTTTCCTTAGAATAAATCTGAAAATGTAATTTGTAGGACTAATATTCCTAAGGCTTTTAAAAGTGAGATAAATGACATAATACTTGCCTTCTAATTGTAACTATGAGGAGTTCTGTTTGGTTCATTTTGCAGTTTTTGGGGTGGGGAAAGAATTATGGAGTGAAAATTTAGGAAGAAGCAAAGAAAGACTGGAGGGAAGCAGATCGAGTTAATAATAGTGATATAAAACTTTTAGAAAAGACATTCTAGGAAGAAAATCTGAAAAATTCTATAAATATAAATTTTCCTGTTCATATACCAAGTATTTTTGCAGGGTATCTGTGGAGTTTTATTTAAAATTTTGGTATATTGAGTTTGATATTTGAGAAGTGGGGTTTGCAGATTACAAAATAAGCATTTCTTATTCAATCTCCTGAGATAATAATCAGCTTAAGAAAAAAAGAAGAAGACAATAAGTTTTTCCATTCTGGATGATGATGAGGTCCTGTTAGTTACAGCAGGAACTGACAAAATACTGTTTATAGACCAAATCCCTACCGTCCCCTGTTTCTGTAAATGAAACGTTATTGGACCCCAGCCATTCCCATTCACTTAAGTAATGCCTATGGCAGTTTTCAGGCTACAACAGCAGAGTTAAGTAGTTGTATCAGAAATAGTATGGCGCACAAAGCCTAAAATATTTGCTATCTGCCCCTTTACACAAAATAATCTGCAGACCCTGGAGTTTGAATAATGGTATGTGTTAGTTTTTCTGTTCATCAAACATGGATCTACAAAAATAAAGGTAATTTTGTTATGAATCAATAAGATTTTAGATGCACATTTTAAGAAACCAAATCCAGGCACTTAAAATATAGAAGAAAATGTGGGAAAGTAATATAAGAAATCTTGGAATACAGAGGACTTAATGTTCAGTGTAATTATAAGTTCTGTGAAAGGTTAGATTTAGAGCACTTAAGTACTTGCTGTTACAAAGGCACCTGCCCTATATATGCAGTCCCTGCTTACACACAGTTGGAAAGTAGCGAACTCCACAAAGTTTTGCCATAGTGTCTTTAAAAACCAGCAATTATGCTGTGACCAGTTTCCATGGGCCTTTCCTGAAACAACTTTGTTGTAGTTTCTGAAGTAGACATCAGTTAAATTGGAAAATTCAAACTCTTCAAAATTTTTTGAAAACTGTGTTATTCTCCCAAACTGTGGCTTATTCTCCCAAAGATAATCTTTATTCCTACTGGACTTACTGCCTTAATTCAGTTTGACATGACAATAAGGGGGAACATTCAGAAAGTAGCAGTCTTTTCTTTATCTCTACATGTTACCTAGAAACTGCTAATATCCTAAATCCTTTAAGAATCTCAAATCATCTAGGAATGTTTCAAATGGCATAGCTTTCTCTAACTATAAACTTTCTTTAAAAACTGTGTGTGGAACTCAGAGTATAGGAAAAGCCTTAGGACTGAAGACACAAGTTCTTCTTAACTAGGCCACTAAGCCTGAGTCCTTAGTACCAATTACCTTCCTGTGGACCTCTTTTATGATAGAGAAGCCTCTAATTTAATGCGGAAGCCGCTGATGTTAGGACATTTTCTCACAGCTGAACCTAATCCTAACCGAGGGGGTGAAGGTAGACTTAGTTTAACTCTAAGGCACTGTGCCACATGTGGTCCACACATCTTTGAGGGGTGGAGCTGATGGAGGGCAATAAATAGAAGTTGTATCTTTGTCAAGATAAAGCAATGCTATTACAGAACTACAAATTTTACAATAACAAAAGATAGAATGTTAAGTTGACTCACATTTATTTTTACACATTTTTTCCTTATCTTTCTGAATCTTTTATTTTATCTCGCTTCTCATTTTATTTTCTGTTATACTGTTCTATATTAGAGTCATTAGTGCTATGCCAAGAATTTCTGTGCTGTGGTTCTTCAGGAGATTGTTCTTGAGGGAAGATGGTAAGTGAGACACTAGGCTGTCATCCAGCATCTCCAGGCTGCTGGAGAATCAGGAAGGTACATCTGTGTGGATGCAGTGACTACAGATTTGCATGGGACTTAGGGTCATTCAGGGTAGGAAGTACAGTAGGCTGAGGACTCTTCACAGTATCCATACTTTCGGCAGTAATCCTGATGGCAGTTCCATTAGTTGTATCAGAGTGCCTCTGTTTTTATAGATAATTTTTTTTTTCAGATACTGAAAGGCTTTCACATCATTCCCTTCTCCTTAAGCAGTTATTCTGTTATGCTGAGGGTTTGTTAATTCATTTAATATATATTTATTTAACGCATACTATGTGTTTGTGCTAGGTCCTAGGGATATTAGGATCATTAAGGAAACAGGTGTTTACAGTAATACATAAGAACTGAGAAATTAAGGATTAAGGAAGCCAATGTTAACTTTTTTTAATTGAACTGGCATGGTTAAATGGAAAGACCATTAGTTTTAGATTTTATTGATCTGTTTTCAAATCCTGATTCAGTTATTTAATAGCTCTGTGAAATTTTGTGATACTTGCAAGGTTATTCTAAGTTTTAGAAATAAATATATGTAAAGCACTTAGTCCAGAGCCTGCTGAATAAGTTATTTCTGCATTTGTCCTAAGTAATACACCACAAATTATTGTAGTCCCAAAGCCTCTAAAAAGAGAAAGATAATTTCTCTGGCCCCTAAATATTTTATATGAACTTTGTGATCACCCTGTGGATAAAGAAATCATTAGTAAAAATCACATTTTACAATTTGGTGTCATAAAGTTCACCCAAATTTTCATTAAAATAAAGAGTCTGTAAAATCAGTATTTTAGGAACTTACAATATTTCTTATAAATATGCTGTTATACTAGTAATTGTGTCATCACTGATCTTAGATTTGTCGACTAAAAAGGGAATACTTCTGTCTCTCGCTCCCTCCTTCACTTCATGTTTCAGCAGGCCAGTCACTTTTAACCAGATCATGGTTTATATCTGGAAGAGTAATGGTTATAACCTTTTTAAACACTAAATGTTTAAAAAGCATTCAAGTAGATCATCAGTAAAATGATTAATTATATTTTCTTTAAGACTCATTCATCACTACAACCTGAATTTTTTCTATGTGAATAATTAAAAAACTGCGGTATTTAGGAAATAGTACCATGTTGTATTTAGTAATTAAACTAAATAGTCAAAGAATTTGCTTTCCATCAAAAGTATTTTTTCCTTCCTTTGATACTAAGTAGCATCACTGCTGCTAAAAATAGAAACTGAAATTGGTCTAATGGCAAGACCATTTGTAATTCTTCAAAAGTGTGAAAATTATAGTTTAAATCAGAACTCTATACTCAGAAGGGTGCTGATCTTATTCCATTATGTGACTTATCTTTCCAATTTTGGTCTACCATATGTAATAACTTCTAGATTTATTAATTCTGTTATAACTACCTTCAAAGTAAGAGAAGCTGATGTTACTCATAAAAAGTGTAAACACAGTTATCAACAGAATATGGAATAATTTTTTATACAGTTTATGTAAATCATTCTAAATTATATTTAGGAAATACTAAACAATTACTTCCTTTCCTATCGAAAGAAAAAGCCCAGTGAAATAGTACAATAAGGGTTGGACAAGAAGCTGGATAAATTGTGTTGGCAGGAGAGTACAGTGATAGTGAGTGACAGCATGAGAAAAATGGGATGTGTTCTTCCATCACTGCTGCTCTCCTCTCTGCTTAAATTAGACAAATAGCATGGACGGAAGGGGAACTAGGGACAATGCTCAGGGAACAGGAGCCGCTTCCACACAGCTAGCTCTGCCAGATTCATGTGAGTAATGGTGCACCTGCTTTTTGTTGTTGCTGTTGTTACTTAACCTTGTCATGGATACATTACTGTTTCTGTGGCACTTCTTTTGTGGGTTCTTACTCATATACTTTCTTTATCATGGCTGTGCCGGATTGTCTGTTGGCAAGTCTGCACCATTTACTCCTTCTGCTCCTTGCCTGATACAATGGCTTCCTGGGAAGTGTGTGTGGTTTTTTTTTCCCTCCTCTCATTGTGTCTTCTTGTGTCCCACTCCATCAAATGTGCAATTTAGATATCCAGAAGTCTGTAACAGACAAATGATCTGTAGAGATTTTCTTTTGATTTGTTTGTGTCTGGTTTGGTTTTTTTCCCCCCATTTTCCCCTTCCCCTAGTAGCAAAATTCCACACACTAAAACTGTTTTTACCTTCTCCTTTCACCTAGAGCTGTCTCTGCCTTAGTCTCTTGTTTGAAAACATTTATGCTGAGATAAACATTCATTGATCTACTTAGTCAACTTCCAGTGAATTTTTGTTAAGATTTATAGCACTGCCAAGTGGTATTATAGGACTGTTGTACATAAAACTAGTTAGATTGTGAAGGTGAAATAGACCAAAACTACTATTTAAATCATACTATAATGCTTATGTTTATAAAATGCTCCTAAATGTTCTGTTGTAAGCTAGAGTTAATACAGGTGGCTTCAACTATGGGTTAATTTTTTCAACCCTTACCTTAGATGTGTTGTCATTTAGAACATTTAAATGATGTAATTTTGAGCTTTGTACTGTTAATTTTTAAATGCATCTCAAGACTAAACTTTCTAATGTGTTACATTTTAGGTCAGAAGACATGTCTTCATCTACATGGCATCTTTCCTTACCTCTATGTGCCATATGATGGTTATGGACAACAGCCAGAAAGCTATCTGTCTCAGATGGCATTCAGTATCGACAGAGCACTTAATGTGGCTTTAGGCAATCCATCTTCCACTGCTCAGCACGTGTTCAAAGTGTCGTTAGTATCAGGAATGTAAGTATATGATATTACCTTTTAAAAATTTTATTTATCTGTATTTCTATTGCCATTCTAATTAAAAGAAAATATAGCCAATTAAAATATACTCTTCATTTTTCTTTTACTTCTAATCCAATGGAACTGGGGCAAATTTCTTGCTATAAATTTTTAAAGCAATTTTTAAATTTTCAATTTTTATTGCAATACCATATAGATGGTTAACAATGATTTTTGTTTTAATCTTTTCTGTTTCTCTGCTTTCAAAAACTAGAAATTCAACAAATATGAATTAAGCACCCCTATGTGCCAGACATTGCTCTAGGCATTTGGAATATACTGGTGAACCAAACAATGATTTCTGTCCCCATGGAGGTTACATTTAGTAATGGGAAACAGAAAATACCAATAGATATAACATGAAATAAATATATTTATTACATGATAATTACTGCTATAGAACAAAAGATGCAGAGCAGGATAAGAAGGGTTAGTAGTATAGGGTGAGGAAGTAGACTGGTGGCAATTTTATATAAGGTAATAAAGGGGAGGCCTTATTGACTAGCAGTTTGACATTTGAGCAAAGACTTAAATGTGAGGGAGTAGGAACAGCATAGATGCAGGTTGCTGGAATGGAGGCAGGAAAGGAGAGTAGGACAAAATGAGGTGAGGGAGATATGAGAGGATGGAGATCATGTTGGCCAATAGTTCTTAAAATATGATTTCCGTACTTTGGTTGCCAGGATCACCAGTATCAACTTTACCTGGTTTGACAGCCATGAGAATGTACCTCTGAGATCTCTAAATACAGGGAACATAATTGAATAACAGCCCCAACTGCTGCACTAAAATCCATCTATCATCCCATAGCTGTAAAATTCCTTTCCATAGACTATATCCCAGCCCATGGCTCAGCATGGCAAACACACCAAGGCAGTCCTGTTCCTGGGAGACACTTGAGGACTCCCGACAGCCTTTCTGAACTTTCATTACAGTCACACTGCAATAGAAGACATCTCTACCAATCTTCCCTCTCTCCCTCTCTCCTTTACTCGGGATCAGACCTGTATCTAAGTCTGGTGGCTACTAAAGTTTGAGAACTTCTGCCATAGGCTCTTCCAAGGACTGGCTCTTACTCTGAGCTGTTGCATGATTTTGAGCAACCATGATCTAGCTTAAACTTAAAAGGATTACTTAAACAACTGTTCAGCATAGATCATAAAAGAATAAGGATGGAAGCAGAGAGAGCATTAGGACTCTGTTTCCTTAATCTGAGTGAGAAAATACCCTGACTGGCACTAGGGTAATTGCAGGGGAGTAATGAGAAGTGGTTAGCTTCTGGATCTATTCTGAAAGTTGAGTCAACAAGATTGATTGTCTCATTGGATGATGGTTTTGAGAGGAATCAGGGATGACTACAAAAGTTTAAGTCTATACTTCAAAAAGAATGGAAGGTGCAGGTAGAGCAGGCTGGCAGGAAAGATTTGGAGCTTATACTTCGACATAATGAGTTCGATATGTCTGGATGAAATCCAAGTGGAGGTCTTAAATCTGTATACTACTTCTACCTTAATCTGGCCTATCTTCTGGACCACCACAGTATCATTTTAATTGAATTCCCTTCTTCTATTCTTGTCTCACTCCAAAGCCACAAAATTACTCTTCTTATAATGTATATTGATACTTTTAAAATCATTTAAAATCCTTGAGTGGCTTCACATTATTCTTAGAATAAAATTTAAACTTCTGACCACAGCCAGTGTGGTCTGGCCCCTGCTACCTCTGTAAGTTCACTATGTTCCTTCCAGGAACAGTGGTCTTTTAGTTTCTTTAATGTGCCAAGCTCTTTCCCACCTTTGTACATGCACTTTTCCTTGAGTTCTCTATCCTTCTCCCATCCTTCAAATCCTCTAAGCTGTCCAGAGAAGTTTTCTCTGACTTCTCCACTTTAAATAGATTTATTGTGTATCTCAGCCTATTTTTTGTTTCCTTTAACACTTAACAGAGTTTGCAATTATTTTAATTTTTTTGTTTATATACCTAATTTTTATGTTTCTCCCACCATCAAGTAAGCTTCATGAGAAAAATGACCATATTTGTCTTGTTTATCATTATATGCCCAGCACATTAAATGGTGTTGGGCTCCTTAGTAGAAGAGCTCAATAGCTATTTGGTTGGATAAATGAATGAGGTGAAAGTTCATACCCCTCTTATGACAGTAGTAATTATGTTGAAGGTAATCATCAGCTTTATATTCTAACTTTTTTATGTTTAGTGGTTTTTAAGAACTTTTCCATACGTACTATTTCAAAGTCAAATCTCCAAACAGCCTAGTAAAATGAATAATTAATTACTAATCTTTCTATATTTTTGATGGGTATTTGTTAAAGGCATTGCCATATTTTTTAATAAGTCTGGATATCCGGGGCAAAAACTGAGCTATTCAGTCTAATTTGTGACTGCCATTTTTTTCCTCATACTTCAATGTTTTGGGGGGGGAGGCTTTTTTCTTACCTAGATGACTTTTTCTCTTACCATACATTCTAGCTTCTGGGATTCTTTTACTCCTTCAATATTCCTTACTTCCTTAAGATAGACAAGGTTGCATCACCTACCAAATTAAAATTTGTACAAGATGTATTAATTCCAGTCTCCCCAGACTATGCATTATCCTGAGGCTGAGTTAAGAGATAGGACCACAACATGACCTTATCCTTATTTCTGGGATTCTTTGACACTTGTGTGTTAGGAACCTTTGAGTCACCTTGGACTCCTGGTGACCCTATTAATAGTGATTCCACAATGTTCTGCCTTCAACAGCCCTGCTTAGCTCCTGTAGAAGCATGCCTATGGCTTCTTTTATGGAGTCAGTCCATCTCACATTTTGTCTTCCCCTCTTCCTACTGCCTTCTATTTTTCTCAGCATTATTGTCTTTTCCAAGCACACTGCCTTCTCATGATGTGCCTAAAGTAGGACAGCTCCTCTTAAGAGATTCTGAGTTCATCTAAGTTAATTAGCTGAGATTTTTTCCTTATTTGTGCTTATTTTTCTTCTCATTGTTATATTAAAGAACTAACTTTAATTACCAGATATAATCTTTTAAGCATAAAAATATCTGCCCTCAAACTCTGCTCCATTCTGCTTTCTTCCCTCACAGAGTCTCTCTGTTGAAATTTTTTTTTGGCAAAATCAACTACAGCCAACAATAGGAAGTAAGGGTTGCCAGGACAATTATGCAGAGACTTGCTGGCCAGAAGAAACACGAAACTGCAATTATGGAGTTTTCAGGCTATATTTTGGGGTAATAGATAAGAAAACAGAATCCTAGATTTACAAAGTATTTTAGAGGTTTGATAGACTTAACTTATATTCAGTTTTTGAAATTACGAGATTGTATATGTAAAAAATTAAAGATTGTTAACAAAACCAAGACAAAGCAAAGATAATATGAACTACCAATTCAGATTTAATTATTTCCCCCATTTATCTGGCTAAAGATAAGTCATATCTCCAGACAGAGAGGGATATTTATATATATGAAAAATACAGCATGAGGAATAAAGAGTTGAATTTTGCAAATGAGAGAGATAAGATTATTTAATATGTCTCTCACCCCTTTCTTCATGGCAAACAAAATAGGGTATACTAGACAGTGAGTGTTGAGTGTTATCAAAAAAAAGGCAAGGAAGGGTGAAGAGTAAGGGATAAGCAGTGATGGTCAGAGAAGGGCTTTCTGAGGAGGTAAGTTTAAGCAGAGACCTGAGTGCATATTGAAAGCAAGTCATGCAAAGGTTTAGGGCAGAGGAAATGGAATGGCAAGTTACTCGAGTAGATCAAGTTAGAGGGGCTGAAATGTTTAGAATGGCTGGAGGGAAAAGGAAGAGTCGTATGGTGTGAGATTGGAGCAAGTGACAAGGGTGACATAAAGAACCTTTCAGACCTTGGCAAATAGTTGGATTTTTAAAAAACAGAAATTGCTTTACAAGAATCATACAGATGGCACTGATCTAAAGCTTTAAACAGCTTTTTTTTAAGTTGTTTAAATATACTTCATATACTGACTCCACTGCCAAATTTCTCCTATATTTGACATCCACTAACTACACTGTGAAACATGATAGAAGTGGTGTCCTACCAAGACTAAGTTTTCTCTAGTGCCTGTCTAAGGGGACACTATTTTTAAAATGAAAGGTAAAGGACTGCCTGCTGGTCAAGATGGTGGGGAAGGCAGACATGGCTCACCTCTTGGCACAACCACATCAAAATTACAACTAAAATTTAGAGTAATCATCATTCAGAACTGTTGGAAATCGAGTTGAATGCTGGCTGGTATGGCTCAGTTGATTGAATGCTGGCCTGAGAACCAATGGGTTACCAGTTCAATTCCCAGTCAGGGCACATGTCTGGATTATGGGCCAGTTCCCCAGTAGGGAGTGTGAGAGGCAACCACACATTGATGTTTCTCTCCCTGTCTTTCTCCCTCCTTTCTCCTCTCTCTAAAAATATATTTTAAAAATCTTTAAATAAAAAAAAGAAATAGAGCTGAATGGAAGTTTGACAACTATGGAATAAAAGAAACCATATCTATCCAGACTGGTAGGAGGAGCTTAGATGCGGAATGGGCTGGGCCCTCCCCCACATGTGGTGGATAAAAATTCAAGAGGGATATCTCAGGAGTGAGGAGTCCCAGCCCCACACCAGGCCCCCCAGCCCAGGGTTCCAGTTCTGGGAAGATAAGTCCCTACAACTTCTGGCCACAAAAACCACTGGGGATTAAGTTGGTGGAAGAAACTGCTGGAGCCCTAAGCAGTTCCCCTTAAAGAACCTACGCGTGGACTCACCTACTCAGACATACTCCCTCTGAGCTCTAGCACCAGGGTAGCAGCTTGAAAGGCACCAGTGGTATTACAGGGAGAAACTGTGAAGTATCTGGCATCAAGGTGAGCAAAGGCCATTGTCCCTTTTTTAAACCCTCCACCCACAGACGCAACAAGCTGGTGCCATATCTCATACTCCATCAACCTGGCTAGCACTCTTTGACCCACCTTGAAGATCCTCAGAGATTCCATTCCACCCAACTTATGGGCCCACCCAAGCTGCTTTTTCATATGAATAACTGATCTTGGCTCATGTTTCACAACTGCCTAAATCTTATCAAACAAGCAACAGCTGGCCTCAGTGAGTCCCAGGCCCAGCACTTGCAGCATCCAGTTTAGTTTCACAGCTTGGCTTAGCCTGCGAATCTCCCAGTCCAACACAAGTAGCAGCCTTCTTAGATTGCTTTATAGATCAGACAGGGTGGCCCTGGGCAAAACTAGGTGGGGGGCTAATACCCCCCCACCCGTGTGGCCTGTAACATCTGGGAAACCCCAGGGCCAGCACACCCAGTGGATAGCTACAGACTATGTCAGACCACCACCACTCTGCCCCTGTACAGGTGATCCTTCATGGAGGGTAGAGGTTGGTGGTAAGTGGTCACAGCCGATCCTTGCAGCTGACTGGCCTGGGTAAATCCCTCCCATTGATCTGCCCACAGCAACCAAAGCTCAACTACAAGAGGAACGTATACTCAGCCCACAGGAAGGGCATACCTTGAGTACCCAGCTTGGGTGATAGAGGAGGCTGTGCCACTGGTCCCTACAGGGCACCAACTTCATTAGGCCACACTACCAGGGCACAGAATCAAAGCAGCTCTACTTAATACATAGAGACAAACACAGGGAAGCTACCAAAACGAGGAGACAAAGAAACATGGCTCAAATGAAAGAACAAATCAAAATTCCATTAAAAAAATTAAACAAAATGAAGGTAAGCATTGTCAGATGCAGAGTTCAAAACACTGGTTATAAGGATGCTGAAGGAACTTAGGACCTCAACAGCATAAAAAAGATCCACTCAGAAATGAAAAATATACTAATTGAAATAAAGAAAAACAGGGAAACAATAGTAGAGTGTATGGAACTGATAATCAAATCAATGATTTGGAATATAAGGAAGCAAAAAACAACCAGCCAGAACAAGGAGAAGAAAAAAGAACTTTAAAAAATGAGGATAGTATAAGGATCCTCTGGGACAACTTCAAGAGGTTCAACATTTGCCTCATAGGAGTTCCAGGAGAAGAGAAAGAGCAAGAAATTGGAAATCTATTTGAAAAAATAATGAAAGAAAATTTCCCTAATTTGGTGAAGGAAATAGACATGCAATCCAGGAAGCACAGAGAGTCTCAAACAAGGTGGATGCAAAGAGGCCCACACCAAGACACATCATAATTAAAATGCCAAAGGTTAAAGATAAAGAGAGAATCTTAAAAGCTGCAAGAGGAAAACAGTTAGTTACCTACAGGCAAGTTCCTGTAAGACTGTCAAATGATTTCCGAAAAGAAACTTTGCAGGCTAGAAGGGATTGGCAAGAAATATTCAAAGTCATGAAAAGCAGAGTCCTACAGCCAAGATTTCTCTACCCAGCAAAGCTACCATTTAGAATGGAAGGGCAGATAAAGAGCTTCCCATACAAGAAAAAACTAAAGGAGTTCATCATCACCAAATCATTATTATATGAAATGTTAAAGTGACCTATTTAAGAAAAAGAAGATCAAAACTGTGAACAACAAAATGGCAAAAAATACAAATCTATCAACAATTGAATCTAAAAAACAAACTAAGCAAACAAGAACAGACAGATTCATGGATATGGAGAGTGTTTTGATGGTTGTCAGGTCAAAGGGGGTTGTGGGGAGATGGGTGAAGAGGTGAGGGGAGTAGGAAGTACAGGTAGGTAGTTACAGAATAGCCCTGGGGATGTAAAGTACAGTATAGGAAATGGAGTAGCCTGAGAACTTACACTCATGACCCATGGACATGAACAATGGTGTGGGGATTGCCTGACAGAGTAGGTGGTACTGGGTGCAGTAGGGGCAAAGGGGGAAAAAATCAGGACAACTATAATAGCATAATCAGTAAAATACAATTAAAAAATACGGTTATATCACAAAAACCAAAAATGAATTAAGATAAATGAATTAATATATTTTTTAAAGATTTTATTTATTTACTTTTAGAGAGAGGGGAAGAGAAGGAGACAGAGAGGGAGAGAAACATCATTGTGTGTGAGAGAAACATTTGCCTATCCTATACCCCTAGCTGGGGACCTGGCCCATAACCCGGGCATGGCCCTAAGTGGGAGTTGAACCAGCGACCTTTTGGTTCACAGGTCACCGCTCAGTCCAGTGAGCCACACCAGCCAGAGCTGAAAGTAATATTTTTTAAAAATGAAAGGTGATTGGGCATATCCACCTAAAGATGTAATCAATCACTTATTTATAGACATACTAAGCAGGTGCACAACTTCCTATTTAGTCTACAAATTCCTACCTGTTCACATATTGTTTCTGTTTACATTGTCTTTGAAAAGGGTCATGTGTATAATCAGATGTACAGATATAGTTTCAGATCCTCCTGAAATGATAAAACATGATAGCCCAACTTACTTTGTCTTGTATTGAGGACTTGTTTCTCTATCATGTAGATTTTTGTTTCTTCCTGTCCCATTCCAGTTGATGCCCCAAACCCAGCCTCAACACAATTAGGGTCCTTAAGTAAGTCCATGGTTTTTTCAGTCTCCTAAGTTCCTATCTACACAGTTTTCAAAGGCTTCATTTGAAACATAAACGTGTGTGTGTAATAATTATACACAAACATATATATAATAGATAAACTTTCTGCCTAATGAACTTGCAAAATTAATAGTAAACAGATGGTTGAGGAAAATGATAAAATGCTGTTCATTAAAGGACTTTGTAGATGAAGAACCTCTAGTTTTTGACAGAAAAAAAAATGGTAAATGGGAGAACGTGCTTGAAAGATCTGTTTTGTCTCCTACATGGTCAAAGTAAAAAGTGCCACATTTGAAGAATCATGATGATTTGCTGTTCTTTTTTTTCTCTAGCTTTGAAGAGTGGCATTTTAAAACTTTTTTTTGAAAAGTAACCAGATTTTAATATTTCACATGTTAACCTGTGGTAGGTTTAATTGCAAAGGTCTTGGAGTTTTTGTATTGGGGCCAGGGTTTGGGGTAATGTTTAATATAAGTAAGACTGAATTAGGCCAGCTGAGTTGAATTAGAGGAGTAGGTTATATTATTTCATCTCTGGATGATGTAAATAATTTGATTTTCTTTCTTTTATTCCAGGCCTTTTTATGGTTATCATGAGAAGGAAAGACACTTTATGAAGATCTACCTTTACAATCCTGCAATGGTAAAAAGGTACAAAGTTAAATGAAATAAAAGTATGAATAACTATCACTTAAGTATTTTAATAATAAAAAGAGAAATCTAGAAGAAAGTTTTATGTAGTTTTTAGCATTCTTAATGAAAGAGACCATAATAGGTACATCTATGCATAGGAAGGATATTTTTAAGGGTGACCTTGGTGTATAGCTCCTAACTGCTGCTTTGATCTTAGATTTAGAGAGCTGTGGAAGTCAATAAGGAGATATCATGGCTGCCATGTATGATCTGTGTGCCCTGTTGGCCAGACCAGATGTTCAATACCAAGAAAAAATAGCTCTTTAGTTTCAAAGGAATGAAAAATATGTGAGAGCCAGGTCAGAATGGGAGGGCTTCTGAGGTCTCAGAATCCTATTGACTCCTTATTGGTAGTTAGTGAAATTTTATATCCTGGATTTATTGTTTGTTTTGTTTCTATTTTATTTTCTTTCTTTTCTCATTAAGTCTCCCTTAAGACCTATAGCTTATTCTCTCAATCATTCTGGAGCCAGTGTTATTGAGAGCAGGAAGGGCACATATAGAGAAGACTTCCGTTATCCTCTAGGGTTCAAAACAAGTGTTTCCATCCTACCCAGGGTAAAAGTAGCCCTGGAGAAGTGCTGAGTGTTGTTTTTTCAGAAGAGCTGCTCTGCCAGTAGGAACTGGTTTCAAAGGTAACCTTTCGATAATATATTGATTGGATGTTTCCCCAGAAGGTATTTAGGTACAAAGGAGATGAGGTTTACTCTAAATTAGGCCATGAGTACACTGAATCACACTGGTTATTTCCTTCTCTGGGTAACCAGTGAAGATTAGTTTCCTTTATTATCTGACCCCAACCTTACCCTAAACAGCTTCTATTACGTCAGGTAACAAAACAGTTTTTAAGAATAGGCAATGATGGTTTCCATCCCATATCCCTTCCAGTCACACTTTCTCATATCCATGGAGCAATCCCTGTGGATTCTTAGCCACTTTTGCATACACAGTGGCAAGAGTAAACCTCAATCATTTTTTTCTCATTTTTGTCCCCAGTTGTGCTAAGGGGGAACTGTGAACAAAATCTGTGTAAGTCTTTTATAAATAACCTGTAAACTGTAGTTCTGCTTAAAGTATAAATATAACCTATTTTTCTTCCTGTGACTATAGCAATCAAGTATTTATTAAACTATTTCCAATAAGTTTGCTTTATATAATCAGCTTCTCACAGTTCCTATCTGAAATTCCCTGATTGATTGATGGATTCGTTAATTTATTTTTAATAAATATTTATAAAATGCCTACATTTTTGATGTACTGTGGTATTTGCTGGGTAAACATTGATGAACAGTTTGTGTGGTTTTTGCTCTTAGGGATCTTACAGCCTAGCAGGGGAGACAGATAATAAACAAGTAACTTACATATCTAATCTAAAATCATAATATGTGCTGTAAACGAAAAGAACAGATTTCTGTGAAAGAAAACATTTTCACTTGTATTTGTTATTTTTTTATAATACCTTTACATGTGAATCATTTGTTATGGTATTTGACTAATACATAATGCAGTGATTAAGAGCCTAGACCAGATTACCTGCACTGAAAATCTGGCTCTACTACTTACTAGCTGGGTGACTTTGGGAAAGTTGTTTAATCTCTTTCTCATCTATAAATAGTGTTGATTTGGGTACACATTGTTCTGATAATCAAAATCTATAAATCACTCAGAACAGTGCCTGTCATATTATAAGTTCTGTGTAAATATTGACTGTAGTATAATATGTAAAATGTGGAAGTACAACTTTCAGACCTTACCCTCACTCACAACTCTCTTCCCTAGAGGCAGTCACTTTTAAGAGTTTATATACATCCTTCTATTTTTTATATAGATACATGTATACACTTATATACATACACACATATATAGGTACACACACACACATACATGCATATCCTCTTTTTTTAATTTCCATATAAAATTGGTATCATACTAGAATGTAAGTCCACAAGGGCAAAGATTTTTCTGCTAAAGTTTACTGATGAATCCCCAGTTTTTAGAATAGTGTCTGGCACATAGTAGTTAATGAATAACTATTTGTGAAATGCATGAACACTATACTTATCATTTGGGTACTGGCTTCTTGATTCCTGTAGTTGTTCATCACCTGTGATTTTTACTTCCATTCTCCTTAAACTACCTACTCTATTGACCACACCCTAGAACTTCTCCTACCTCTGAGATTTTAAATGCAAACATCCTGGTTTCTGACGTCAATCTTCCATGTCTTTTTTAACAAGTTTTTGAAGTTTACGTGTCACAAAATAAACATTATGTATATACACACACACACAATTTATGATTTTTAGGAAATGTACTGAGTTGTGCACCTATCAGTGTTAGAACCTATTGATGGTTCCCGCAAGATTTTTTGTCTCTTCTTTCTCTCTTTTTTACTCTGTCCCACTCTACCAGTTTTTAGCCTTCAAACTTCTTGGCCCCACTCTACTTTCACATTTTGTACCTCTCTCCTGCAACTAATTTCTTTTCTTTCCATCTTAGATTCTATTCTTTTACCTTTCCAACTCCTTTTCCTGTCAGGTGAAACCATCAGCTCTGAATTAATCTATTTATTTACTTTCTGCTAAACTCCATTTTCTCATTACTGCAGGATACAAAAAAAAATCACAACAGATTGGTGATTTTACAGATTGCCACTGTAAACTCATGGTCTTCAACTTCACTTGTGCCCTTCCCTTACCTGCCTTACTTCTACTTTTCTCTAATTAACCCTCTGCTTACCATTCTCTCCTTACTCAAATGTTAAGTCCATCCTGAAGCTTTGCCTCCTACCTCATAGAGAAAGTAGAACCCATCATACTAGAACATTGGTTGTCAAAGTGTGGACTGGGATTTCTGAGACCTTTTGAGGGGATCTACACAATCAAAGTTACTTTCATAGTGATACTGAGATGTGATTTGTCTTTTTCACTGTGTTCACTGGTTGGGGGGCTAAAATTGCTGGCACCTTGGTCCATATCAGGGTAACAGCATAAAACTGTAGTACCTTCTCCCCTTATTCATAGGAGATACGTTCCAAGACCCCCAGGGGATGCTTGAAACTAGGGATAGTTCCAAATCCTGTAATACAGTATGCTGTGTTTCTTCCTATATTTATATATGCTCTACCATTTCACTTTGGCATAGCTGAATTGCCAGCATCGCTATTCTTAATGCTTTGGGACCATTAATAAGTAAAGTAAAGGTTACTTGATCACAAGCACTGCAGTGTCACAGCAGTCAATGTGATAACTAAGATGGCCACCAAGTGACTAACAGGCAGGTAGCATGTACAGCGTGGATACGCTGGACAAAGGGATGATTTACATCCTGGACAGGATGGAACAGGACTACAAGAGATTTCACTGTGCTACTGAGAACAGCATGCAATTTAAAACTTAAGAATTATCTGTTTCTGGAATTTTTTTCTTCAATATTTTCAGACCATGGTTGACCTTGGATAACTGAAACCACAGAAAGTGAAAGTGAATAAGGGTGAACGAGCTGCTGTACTTAGTTGTTGTATTTTTCACTACTGAACACTCACAGATTTTTTTTTAAAGCCAGTTTTACTTAGGAGCATTTATGAGGATATGGTAAAAATCACTAATTTTATTAAACCTTGACCCTTGAGTATACATGTTAATATTTTATGTGACAAAATGAAAGTAGGCAAGAAACACATCTTCTGTGTACTGAAGTGTTATGAATGAATGTCTTAAGGGAAAAGCACTTTTATGATTGTTTTTAGTTGCAAGCTGAGCTAACCACTGTCTTTGTTAATGGAACACCATTTTTACTTGAAAGAACATCTGATAACTAAAAAAAGTTATAGTGATTTGCCCCTTTTACAGACATCTCAAAAATGAATAAAGTGAGCCTGTCACTTATAGATGAAAACTCATAGTATTTGTTGCTAATGATAAAATTTGACCTTTTAAGCCAACAGAACATTAGAATTTTTGAAATATATATTGGTACTGTGAACTTTATTATTAAATTTTATTTTTCAATTACAGATGACATACGTTATATTAGTTTCTGGTGTGCACCCTAGTGTACATTAGACATTATATAACTTACTAAGTGACTATCCCAATAAATCTCATACCTGTCTGACACCATACATAGTTATTAGCACATTATTGACTGCATTCCCCTTGCTGCACTTTACATCCCATGACTATTCTGTAACTACCAAGTTGTACTTCTCAATCACTTCACCTTTTTCATCCATCCCCCAACCCCTCTCCCAACTGGCAACTGTCAGAAACAGACTCTGTGAGTTTGTTTGTTCTGTTTGTTCATTTATTTTGGTTTTTAGATTCAGTTGTTGATAGATATGTATTTATTGCCATTTAATTGTTCATATCTTTTTTTTTCTCTTAAGACCCTTTAACATTTCATGTTATACTGGTTTAGTGGTGTTGAACTCATGTAGCTTTTTATTATCTGGGAAATTCTTTGTGTGTCCTTCGATCCTAAATGACAGCTTTGCTGGGTAGAGTAATCTTGGTTGTAGGTCCTTGCTTTTTATGACTTTGAATATCACTTGCCACTCCCTCTGGCATCCGAAGTTTCTGTTGAGAAATTAGCTGACAGTCTTATAGGGACTCCCTTGTAGGTAACTAACTGGTTTTCTCTTGCTGCTTTTAAGATTCTCTATTTGTATTTAACCTTTTGCATTTTAACTATTATGTATATTGGTATGGGTCTTTTTGGGTTCATCTTGTTTGGGATTCTCTGTGCTTCCTGGACTTACATCTGTTTCCTTCACCAAGTAAGGGAAGTTTTCTGTCATTTTTTCAAATAGGTTTTCAATTTCATGCTCTCTCTCTTCTCTGTCCAGTATCCCCTTGATGTGAATGTTGGTGTGCTTGAAGTTGTCCCAGAGGCTTCTTATACTATCTTCATATTTTTTATTCTTTTTTTTTCTTTTTCTATGCTGATTGGGTGGTTTTTGTTATCTTATATTCCAAAATATTTATTTGATTCTCAGCATAAACTACGTTCCTGTTGATTAGCTGTAAATTATTCTTCATTTCAGATAGTGTATCCTTCATTTCTGATTAGTTCTTTTTTATGGTTTCTATGTCCTTTTTCATGCTTTTGAAGTTCTCACTAAGTTCCTTGAGCATTCTTATAACTACTGTTTTGAACTCTGTATCTGGTAGTTTCTTTGTCTATATTTGATTTAGTTCTTATTCTGGAGACTTCAGTTCTTTCATTTGGGAGCTGTTTCTTTGTCTCCACATTTTGACTGCTTCCCTAATGTTTCTTTCTATGTTTTAAGTAGGGCTGCTATGTCTCCTGGACTTGTATGCTAGGTGTCCTGTAGGTCCTAGTGCCACAGCCTTGCCAGTCGCTTGAGCTGGGCGCTCTAGGTGCACTGCTTTGTGGGCTGTGTACACCATCCTTGATTGCTGTTGGCATCACTGGGAAGGATTGACCACCTAGGCCAATCAGCTTTGAGGTCCAGCTGTGACTATAGTGGAGAAGGAGCTGCTGTGCAGGAGTCAAATCTATAAGGAAGGACTTGCTTCAGTAGGATTTTGGTGTTCACCAAGTCCACATCTCAAGTGCATTGCTGGTGGATGTGGTAATGTTGCAATCTGGAATGATCTGAAGCTGTTCACCATGTGCACTGGCTCTGGGGCCTCCTAGGAGGGGCAAAGTCAGCCACTCCCTGTGCCCTACCTGGGCTGCCTCATATGAGCTACAGAGCAATTTGCTGATGTCTGCTGCTTGTGTTGGGCTTGAAGGTGCCCAGAAGAGGTCAAACTATGTATCAAGGTGGGCTTCTGCTAGTGCTGGGCCTAGGGCCACTTAGCAAGAGGTGAGGGGTATGCAGAGGCCAGATGCTGCTTGTTTGAAAGATTTTAGGAAAGTCAGAAGCATGACGCAAGCTAGGTCAGTTACGTGGAAAAGCCCCTGGAAACAGCTTGGATGGGCCCACAGGTTTGTTGGGACAGGGTCTCAAGTAATCACCAGGGTGGGACAAACTGTGAGGCAGGTTGATGGAGACTTAGATATGGTGCCCACCTATCAGCTCTGTGGGAGCGGGGGTCTCAGAAAAAGAACAATGGCTTCTGCCAGCACTTTTGTCTGGCAGAAAGCTGCTCCCTTCCCCAGCTCTCACCCTGATGACTGGCAGTTCAGTTTTTCCCAGTATGTCTCTGGCGCCTTTCAAGATGCTGCCCCAGTGCTAGAACTCAGGAGTGAGTCTGAGTAAGTCCATGCATGGGCCCTTTAAGAGTCTAGAAGCCCTCTGTCTCACTCAGCTACAATCCCTGCTGTTTTTTACACCCAGAAGTTATGGGGACTTCCTGGCACTGGAACCTTGGGCTGGGGCGGTCTGATGTGGGGCTGGGACCCCCTCACTCTTCAGGGGGGACTTTCATAGTCAAGATATCTCTCCCGGTTTCAAACTGCCACACATGGGTTGACATCATCCCATTTTGCATCTCCACCTGTCCTACCAGTCTCCATGTGGTTTCTTCTTTAAATCCGTAGCAGTAAGACTTTCATTCAGCTAAATTTCAGTTCTAAATGGTGGTGGTTCTATAGTTTGGTTGTATTTTTGGTGTGGTTATGAGAAGATTTGAGTGCCATGTTTACCTCTTTCCACCATCCTTACTGGAAGTCCAGTATCATGAACTTGAATAGCTTCCCATACTTAAGAGATTTACCCTGGCTGGTGTGGTTCAGTGGATTGAGCACTGGTCTGAAAACAAAAGGGTCGCCAGTTTGATTCCCATTCAGGGCACATGCCTGGGTTGCAGGCCAGGTCCCCAGTTCAGGGTGCATGAGAGATAACCACACATTGATGTTTTTCTCCCTCACTTTCTCTTTACCCTCCCCTCTCTCTAAAAATAAGTAAATAAAATGTTTTTTTTTAAAAAAGAGAGATTTTACTGATGAGATAGATGATATTAACAATTTTTTTCGTGTTGCTTAATGAACTATATCAACATTTAGAAGATCTATTTCACTTAGTGGATCTGTATTTTCAAAATGACCAGTGTGTGATTTTAGAAAATCCTACATGGGTAAAAGTATTTAAAGTGTAATATAGATCAATAGATTTTAATGTAACATAATACCAAAATTGTGGGTATAGTTTCAAGTGTCACATTGTTGCTAACCTTTGAGAAACTACCACTCTACTGCTTTTCTATATTGTATCAAAGAAAATCAACACTTACCTGAAAAGCTTAGTTATTCTTCCTTTTTCCAACTACGTATCTGTGTGAGGCTGAACAAAATGTCATAATAGGTTGAGCGGAAGCAGTTGTGAGATTCCATCTACTACTAAAACAGAAGTTTGCAAACATATAAAGCAATTATTCTTTTCTCACTAACTTGTTTTTTGTTTTAGAAAATAGTTTTTTAAAACAAATGTTAACATAATGGGTTTATTATTTTTAAGTTAGTAGGTAGGTTTCTTTAAAATTTTTCAGTTTTAACTTTTAATATGGTGAATATCAATGAATATAAATCACAAACAAAAGCTCTTTGGTGCTGTCAGTAATTTTTGAGAGTAAAAAGAGTTCCTGGAACCGAAAAGTTCCAGAACCACTGGAATAAAGCTCTCTTAATTTTCTATCAAAGACCCTCAAACTCTATTCACGTCCATTCTCTCCTTTCCACTACCTGTTTTCGGTGAAAGTGATTCTCTCCCTCACCTCCAAAGCTCCAGATCCACCCTCTTTGTCCTTCTCTTCATCTCTTAGTTATCCCCATTTCCTTTCCCCACACATGACACACACATTGGTACTCATAACTATTCTCCCTGAAGGATTTATTTATTGTGTATCCAACTTCTTACTTCCCATTCACTCTTCAACTTACTCCAGTATGGCTTTCACCCCAGCCATTCTTCTGAAATTGCTTTCACTGATGTTGTTAAATCAAATTAACACCTTTTTGTCCTTACTCTTGACCTCATGTCAGTTCTTATGCTACCTTAAAATAATCCCAAATGTTGTTTTATATATCTCCTCTTATTTTTCTCATACTTATCTGATCAGTTTATATCTATGCCACTTCGTTGGTTTGTCTTTTAACATTTGTGATTGTTCCTCGGGGTTCTAAGACTCAGTTTCTCTGTTTTTAAAATAGGGATGATAGTACTACCAGTTTGTAGTGAGAATTACTTGAGATTAAATATTATAAGCACTTAATACAGTATCCAATACATAGTGCTTAAAAATATCTTAGCTGCCTTTGCTGTGTTAATAAAATTATTATTATCCTCATCTCCATTATCATTCATTTTCAGTATTTTCTTAAAAATCTGCCTGGCTTATCCCATTATACCTAAACCCCCATATATCTAAAACTCAGTTTATCTTTATTTTCCCTCTAAAAAAAATCCCCCTAAAAGACTGTTTTCTTCCATTCCTTTCTATTTCAATAAATGCAACACCACCAACTAGCTGCTAAAGCAAGAAATCTAGGCATTATAGTCAACTCCATAATACATATTCTGCCTTATCCTCCACATCTAGTTAGCCATCAAGTCCTGACCTATACATTTCTTGTCTATCTTCTGAATCAACATTTTTTTTTAAATTCTTATTAAAACTACCATCATCTTAGTTTTTCCACAATAGTCTCTCACTCACTACTGTTGTGCATTCTCTAGCTAATTTGGTCATTTCACCTTTCTGCTTTTCAAAAAAATTTCTGAATTTTTATAATAGAAGTTGTTTTTTTTTTTTAAGATTTTATTTATTTATCTTTAGAGGGGAAGGGAAGGAGAGAGGGAGAGAAATATCAATGTATGGTTGCCTCTTGTGTGTCCCCTGCTGGGAGCTGGAACTGGCCTGCAACCTAGGTATGTGCCCTGACTGGGAATTGAACCATGGTTGTTTGGTTCGCAGGCCCACGCTCAATCCACTGAGCTATACCAGCCAGGGCAAATTTTTTAATTTTTAAAAGAAAAACCCTACTTTAAAAAACCTTTTTGACATTTTGTCTTTTTCAAAACATTGGATTAGCCAAAAAGTTTGTATGTTTTTTTTCCATAAGATGGCTCTAGTACTGCTTAGTTGTCCTTAACTTCATTCAAAATAATTTTGTTAGATCATATTGTGACAACTGTCCTGTCAGTGTGCATTTTTAAAAAACTTACCAAAATTGGTGAATTTTTATGTAGCCACTTTAATATCGAAGATGGAAGGAAATAATCGACATTTTCTGCATATTATGCTTTATTATTTCAAGAAAGGTTAAAACACAACTGAATCACAAAAAAAGATATGTGCAGCGTGTAGAGAAGGTGCTATGATTAATAGAATGTGTCAAAAGTGGCTTGTGAAGTTTCATGCTGGAGATTTCTCTCTAAATGATTCTCTAGATGATGCTCCATGGTCTGGTAGACCAATTGAAGTTGGTAGTGATCAAATCAAGACATTAATTGAGAACAATCAGGCTTATACCAAGTTAGGAGATAGCCAACATACACAAAATACTCAAATCAATAAAGTTATTGGTGAAAATGAAAAATGTGTCTTTTATTTTAGAGAGAAAACCATATGAACTTTTTGGTCTACCCAATAGTTAGTATTAAACTAATTTTAAAAGTCAAAATACTCTTGCCCTGGCTGGTGTGGCTCATTTGGTTGGAGTGCCATCCCATACCAAAGGGTTGGGGATTCGATTCCCAGTAAGGGCACATACCTAGGTTGCAGGTTCAGTCCCCAGGCAGGACGCATATAGGAGCCCAACAACTGATGTTTCCCTCTCTCCCTCCCTCTCTGTCTTTCCCCCCTCCATCTACCTTCTTCTGTAAAAATCAATAAATATTTTTAAAAATGGAAAAAATACTCCTCATCTGAGGTTTTTGTCACTTTCAGAGCATGCAGCTTACTCTATAATTTGGTTTAAGCTTTTAATTTCTTACAAAATACAAATTTCCAGTAAATCGAAGTTAAAATTTGAATGCCAATATGATGTTTTATTCTCTATGAGTATAATCATTTCACTTAACTTCCTAGGAAACATAATTTTATTATATCATTTTTTTCCTAATTTAGGATATGTGAACTCTTGCAAAGTGGAGCCATAATGAATAAATTTTTTCAGCCTCATGAAGCGCATATTCCCTACCTCCTACAGCTCTTCATTGACTACAATCTATATGGAATGAATTTAATAAATCTGGCTGCTGTCAAGTTCCGAAAAGCAAGAAGGAAAAGTATGGTTAATTTCTCAATTCAAATTAAAGCATTAAAACAAGGTTATGTACTTGATGATTTATAAAATAATATATATTTATATTGTATAATTGCCAAGTAGATAAAGAATAAAATGTACAAAAGGTTATTAGAGTTTATTAGGAAAAGAATCTCAATTGAAATTTTTTTGTAACAGCTTTATTGAGGTATGATTTGCATACCACACAATTCACTCATTGAAAATGGAAAATTCAGTGGTTTTAGGATTTTGATAGTTATGCAAGCATCACCACAATCAAATTTAGAACATTTTCAATACCTATAATAGAAACCCCGCAAAAGTTCATTTATAACAGGTGAAAAGCATGAGAAAATTTTAAGTTAACAGATATATGTAAGCCATTTATTTTAGTTATAAAAGCCAGATAAGTATTGGAATGATGATTAGAAGGTTTTGTTTTTTTTAACTATGGAAAACTTTTATAATCTGAAGGCAGAAATATATGAAATTTAGTTGGGAGAAATTAAAAGTAGGGAAATTGCCAGTATGATGAAATAAAACTTATATCTTAATTCATTATACTAAATAGCCCTCAGGTTTTTGTTTTATTTGTTTTGCGTAAGATAATAGGTTACACTAAAATCATAGAAAGAATAGATGAATCAGTTTTTGTATTTTATTTTGTCATGTTATTTCAGACATATTACAGTTAAACTGCTAATAAACTTAATGGCAAGTTAATATTTGTATTATATATGTATAGCAACATCTTGTCAGACAAGTTAATATGTACATAATGTAGTTTTACTTTCAAAATTGAGGTAAATTCAAAAGTGAAGAAGTTAGAAATTTTAATATATATGCATATATAATTTTGTCTCAGTATTCAGTTATATAACCAGTTTTCAAATGAAATGCACATTACTAATTGCTATATTTGTTAAGGTGAAGTATATAGAAGTACTTATGTAGAGTAAATATTCTGAGCACCACAGAGACATTTTATATTATATTTTTTAACATCCACAGTTGAAAAGAAATGATATATTTATATATTATATATATATGACTTTCCATGTTCTTTAGGGAAGTATGCTAAAGTATACATAAACTATAGGGGAGAATTAGTTACCTGTTGTGAAGATATGTGTTTCGTTGAAGTAACAAAGATGGTAATACCTGATCTTAGTCTAATTATAATATTTTGTGATCAAGCCAGCCAAATAAGAAAATCAAAAATATTGCATTTAGCTGGAAAGCATTGCAAATTTAGTATTTTTCATAATGTCAGGATTCCAGCTTTCTCTTATCTGAAAATTTAAATTCCCATAAGAGATGACAGAAAAATTGCTAAAATTTAGAGACTACTTCTAAAGCATGACCCTAGGACTCATTTGCTGAAACTGGGACAACTAAGCAAATAAGTCACCTTTTCAGTTATTGGTCAGGTTGTATTTGCATATGCCCCAGGTTTCCACTCACTGTTGTACTGCCATTACTTCTGGAATGCATTGTGTATTTCTTTTTTTTTTTTTTCAGGAATTAGTATTAAAGTATGTTTTGAATTTTATCTGGAATCTGATTTCCACTAGAATTTTAATTGAAGCTTATACAGAATATCCTAGGAATTCGGATTAAAGTCTATAAAACATTTTAATCCATCTTTATTTATAAAATGAGATTTTAAGCATATTTATCAGAATAGCCCATTTAAGCGTATTCTTTTATTCTAGTATGCAAGTCTTGCAGTCATTTCTCTCCCATGAGCATATAGCGTAAATACTTCTTTCCCTTCTTAGTTTGGAACCTTTACTCTCAACTGTGCATATACGATCCTAAGGGTGTATGAATTTTTTAGGAACTAGTCATATAGGTTATAATTGTTTACTTAAAGAGTAAATATATGCAAATTAAAATTATTGCCTTTTACTTTTCTATTTCCAGGTGATTCAGTGCGTGCAACTGGATCTTACAAGGATCGGTTACCAGGAAATTCTCTTACTGGTACCTTGTTTCGGTGGGAAGAAAATGAAATACCAAGGTTAGTTAATGTTGTAAAGAAGAAAACTTATTCACATGTATCTGACTGTATTCAGAAATTAGTGGTTACCATCATTTAATTTTAACCTTATATTTGGTGTTTTTAATATATAAATTTATCAAAAAAGCAAATGTCAACATTAGTATTTCACACAGAATCATACATTTTAAAAAGAGACCATATACCTAAAAAGAGACAATATACCTTAAAAGAGACAATATACTTAATTATCACTTAATTAATAAAAGGTCTCTGGATGTAAATTTTTATACTTCTCTCCAACATTTATCTTCATTGAGCATTCTAAATCGATACCCTATAACTTGTCAAGTAAAAATCACGTAATAAAATATCAATTGAAAACCTAAATAGTAAATATTTTTGGTAAAAACAACCCTTTAAATTTCTAAATACTAAATATTGGTGAGGAAAAGTGGGTCAACATACTGAGTATGAATAATATAATCTGTGATTTCCTTTGACTGTTTTATTATTTATGAGACTTTTATTAATTTATTTTGAGGAAGTTAACATATTCTAAACATTTAGATTTTCCTACCATAAAGCAGGTAGATAATCAGTACCTATAAAAATTATTAGTAATAGGAACTCAGAGGGATTTCTGTTTTATACCACAAAGCACTACCCAGGCTTTCTTGATCCTTTTATTGATCAATTGGGTATTGACAGGGTGGTGATGGTTTGCCTCTTTTCACTGCACATATGTCATCTGATGCTTTTTTATGAAAAATGCAAGTTGGAAAAAGTGTTTAAATGACTTTATTTTTTATTTTATGAAAGGAAAATGTGAATTTATTAATCAGTCGAAGAGAAACTATCAAAATATGTTTTTACAGCTTAATTTAGGTAGTTTAAGATTTTAATATGTACTTAACAGAATTTTCATATTATAGATTTACTTGGGATATTTTCAGTATCTAAAATTAAGAAAGAATATCACTAAGGAAAGACCAATTTGAAAGAATTGCTGCTATGCTCATGTGCTCATAGCAGCATTATTTACAGTAGCCAAGATCTGGAAACAGCCTAAGTGCCCATCAGTAGATGAGCGGATAAAAAATGTGGTGTAAATGTGGTGCATTTACACAACGGAATACTATGCTGCAGTAAAAAAAGAAGAGACTATTTATTTATTTATTTATTTATGTATGTATGTATTTATTTTATGATTTTATTTTAATTGTTGTTCAAGTACAGTTTTCTGTCTTTTACTCCCATTCCAGCCCACCCCCCCATCCTTCCCCACCTCTGTCCCATTTCCACCTCTCCTAGTTTTTGTCCATGTGTCCTTTATAATTGTTCTTGTAAACCCTACCCCTTTTCTCCTGAAATTCCCTCCCCTCTTCCCTCTGGTCACTGTCAGCCTGTTCTCTATTTCAGTGTCTTTGGTTATATTTTGCTCGCTTCCTTGTTTTGTTGTTTAGGTTCCTGTTAAAGGTGAGATCATATGGTATTTGTCTTTCACCGCCTGGCTTATTTCGGTTAGCATAATACTTTCCAGTTCCATCCATGCTGTTGCAAAGGGTAGGAGCTCCTTCTTTCTTTCTGCTGCATAGAATTCCATTGTGTAAGTGTACCATAGTTTTTTGATTCATTCATTTACTGATGGGCACCCCGGTTGCTTCCAGCACTTGGCTATTGTAAATTGTGCTGCTATGAACATTGGGGTGCGTAGGTTCTTTTGGATTGGTGTTTCAGGGTTCTTAGGATATAATTTTAGCAATGGAATTGCTGTGTCAAAAGGCATATCCATTTTTAGTTTTCTGAGAAAATTCCATACTGCTTTCCATAGTGGTTGTACCAGTCTGCACTCCCACCAACAGTGTGCTAGGGTTCCCTTTTCTCCACATCCTCTCCAACACTTGTTGTTTTGTTGCTTTGTTTATATGATGGCCATTCTTACCGGTGTGAAGTGGTATCTCATTGTGGTTTTAATTTGCATCTCTCTGATAGCTAGCAATATTGAGCATCTTTTCATATGTCTCTGGATCCTCTGTATGTACTCCTTGGAGAAATGTCTGTTAAAGTCATTTGACCATTTTTTAATTGGGTTGCTTGTCTTCTTAGAGTGGAGTCGTGTAAGTTCTTTGTATATTTTGGAGATTAAATCCTTGTTTGAGGTATCACTTGGAAATATGTTTTCCCATACAGTTGATTCTCTTTTTATTTTAATACTATTTTCTTTAGCTGTGCAGCAGCTTTTTATTTTGAAGAGATCCCATTTGTTTATTCTTTCCTTTATGTCCCTTGCTCTAGGGGACATATCAGTAAAAATGTTGCTGCATGAAATATCTGAGGTTTTCCTGCCTATGTTCTCCTGTAGGACTTTAATGGTATCACGGTTTGTATTTAGATCTTTTATCCACCTTGAATTTATTTTTGTGTATGGTGTAAGTTGGTGCTCGAGTTTCATTTTTCTGCACAAAGCTGTCCATTTCTCCCAACACCATTTGTTGAAGAGGCTTTTTTTCCTCCATTTTATGTTGCTGCCCCCTCTGTCAGATATTAATTGACCATAGAAACTTGGGTTTATTTCTGGGCTGTCTGTTCTGTTCCATTGGTTCATGTGCCTGTTTTTATGCCAGTACCAGGCTGTTTTGATTACAGTGGCCTTGTAATACAGTTTGGTATTAGGTATTGTGATCCCTCCTACTTTGTTTTTCTTTTTCAAAAGCGCAGCAGCTATTTGAGGTCATTTATGGTTCCATATAAATTTTTGAAGTGTTTGTTCTATATCTGTGAAATATGCCATTGGTACTTTAATAGGTATTGCATTGAATGTGTAAATTGCTTTGGGTAATATGGACATTTTGATGATGTTAATTCTTCTGATCCATGAGCATGGTATATGTTTCCATTTGTGTCTTCCTTGATTTCTTTCTTCAGTGTTGTGTAGTTTTCTGAATACAGGTCTTTTACCTCTTTGGTTAGGTTTATTCCTAGGTATTTTATTTTTCTTTTTGCTATATCGAATGAGATCTTTTCCTTGATTTCTGGTTCTGCTGTTTCATTGTTGGCATACAAAAATGCCTTTGATTTCTGGATATTGATTTTGTATTCTGCTGTTTTGCCAAAATCATTTATTAGGTCGAGCAGTTTTTTGGCTGAGTCTATAGGATTTTCTGTGTACACTATCATGTCATCTGCAAACAGTGACAGTTTTGTTTCCTCCTTTTTGATTTGGATGCCTTTTATTTCCTTTTCTTGTCTGATCGCTGTGGCTAAAACTTCCAATACTATATTGAATAGAAGTGGTGAAAGTGAACAGCCTTGTCTTATTCCTGATCTTAGTGGAAAAGCTTTTAGTTTTTGCCCATTGAGTATGATGTTGGCTGTGAGTCTCTGATATATGGCCTTTATTATGTTGAGGAATGCTCCCTCTGTTCCCACTTTGTTGAGTGCTTTTATCATAAATAGGTGCTATACCTTATCAAATGCTTTTTCTGCATCTATTGATATGGATCATGTGATTTTTGTCTTTGCTTTTGTTTATGTGATGTATTACATTTACTGATTTGTGAATATTGAACCATCCTTGCTTCCCTAGGATGAATCCCATGTGGTCGTGGTGTATGATCTTTTTACTGTATTGTTGGATGCGGTTTGCCAATATTTTGTTGAGGATTTTAGTATCCATGTTCATCTGCGATGTTGGCCTGAAGTTTTCTTTCTTCGTTATGTCTTTATCTGGTTTTGGGATTAGGATGATGCTGGCTTCATAAAAAGAGTTTGGAAGTCTTCCATCATTTTGGATTTTTTTGGAATCATCTGTAAAGGATAGGGGTTAGCTCTTTCTTAGAATTCTCCTGCGAAACCATCCTGTCTGGGGCTTTTTGTGTGTTGGGAGTTTTTTGATTACTACTTCAATTTCATCTGCTGTTTTTGGTCTGTTCAGGCTTTCTGCTTCTTCTTCATTGAGTTTTGGAAGATTATATTTTTCTAGAAATTTGGCCATTTCATCTAGGTTTTCAAATTTCTTGGCATACAATTCTTACAATCCTTTGTATTTCTGTGATATCAGTTGTAATGTCTCCTCTTTCATTTCTGATTGTGTTTATTTGTGTCTTCTCTCTTTTTTTCTTGATGAGCCTGCTTAAAGGCTTGTTAATTTTGTTTATCTTTTCAAAGAACCAGCTCCTGGATCTGTTGATCCTTAGAATTGTGTTTTTAGTTTCTATGTCATTTAATTCTGCTCTGATCTTGGTTATTTCCTTCCTTCTCTTTGCTCTGGGCTGTCTTTGTTGTTGTTCCTTGAGTTCTTGTAGATGTAGGATTAGGTTGTTTGTTTGAAATGTTTTTAGGTAGGCCTGTATTGCTCTGAATTTCCCTCTCAGGACTGCGTTTGCTGTGTCCTATAAGTTTTAGGTTGTTGTGAGTTCATTTTCATTTGTTTCCAGAAAATTTTTGATTTGTTCCCTAATTTCATTCTTGACCCACTCATTGTTTAATAGCATGCTACTCAGTCTTCATGATTTTGAGTGTTTTGGTTTTTTTCCCTTGGGGGTGGTTTCTAGTTTCAGTTCCTTGTGGTCAGAGAAAATGCTTGGTATGATTTCAATTTTCTTGAATTTGTTGGGGCTTGTTTTGTGTCCTATCATGTGGTCTGTCTTTGAAAACGTTCCATGTGCATTTGAATAGAATGTGTATTTAGCTTCTTTCGGATGCAGGGCTCTATATATATCATTTAAGTCCATTTCATCTAGGGCATTGTTCAATGCCACAATATCTTTGTTGACATTTTGTTTGGAAGATATGTCCTGTTTTGACAGTGGGGTGTTAAAATCTACTATAATTGTGTTGCTGTTGATATCTTTCCTGAAGTCCTCTAAGATTTTCTTTATGTATTTGGGTGCTCCTACATTGGGTGCATATATATTTACAATGTTTATGTCTTCTTGGTGGATTCTTTCCTTGAGTATCATGAATTAACCTTCTGGGTCTCTCTATGGCCCTTTTTCTGAAGTCTGTTTTGTCTGATACGAGTATTGCTACCCCGGCTTTTTTTTTCCTGTCCATTTGCTTGGAAAATTTGTTTTCAGCCCTTCACTTTCAGTCTGTGTAGGTCTTTTGTCCTGAGGTGGATCTCTTGTGGGCAGCATATGCTTTCTTATCCATTCAGCTATTCTGTGTCTTTTGATTGGAGCACTCAATCCATTTACTTTTAAGGTTATTATTGATAGGTACTTATTCATTGCCATTTTCGTACCTGTGTTCCTCTCTCTTTCTTTTCCGTCCTTAACTTAAAGCAGGCCCTTTAGCATCTCTAGCAGAGCTGGTTTGGTGGAGGTGTATTCTTTTGTCTGGGACACTCCTTATTTGGCCTTCTATCTTGATTGAAAGCCTTGCTGGGTAAAGTAGCCTTGGTTGCAGGCCTCTGGTTCTCATTACTTGGAATATTTCTTGCCATTCTCTTCTGGCTTGGAGCGTTTCCATTGAGAAATCTGCTGCTAACCTTATCGGGCTCCCTTGTATGTTACTTCCTGTTTTTCCTTTGCTGCCTTTAAGATTCTCTCTTTGTCTTGAAATTTTGTCATTTTAATTATAATGTGTCTTGAGGTGAGCCTCTTTGGGTTCCTCTTGATTGGGACTCTCTCTGTGTTTCCTGGGTTTGTGTGACTTTTTCTCTCATCAAATTAGGGAAGTTTTCCATCATTACCTTTTCAATTAGGTTTTCTATCCCTTTCTCTTCTTCTCCTTCTGGTATCCCTATTATATGGATACTATTACATTTTATATTGTCTTGCATTTCTCTTAATCCCTCTTCATTCCTTCTGAGCCTCTTTTACTTTTCTTGCTCTTTCTGCGTGTTTTTTTTCTACTTTGTCCTCCGGCTAACCAATCCGATCTTTTGCTTCATCAATCCTGCTTCTGATTCCTTCTGCTATGTTCTTCAGTTCAGATAATGTGTTCTTCATTTCCTCTTGCCCCTTGTTGATAGTTTCTATTTCCTTTTTCATGTTAATGAAGTTTGCAGTGAGTTCATTGTAGTTTTTCCGGTAATTCATTGTGAGCTCATTGAGCTTCCTAATAACCATTGCTTTGAACTCAATATCTGATAGTTGAGTTGCCTCTCTTTCATTTAGCATGCTTTCTGAGGTTTCCTCCTTTCCTTTCATTTGGGGATTGTTTCTTTGTCTTCCCATTGTTTGTGAGAGTCTACTTTAAGAAGCCTCAGCTTCTTAAATTGATCTCTTCTGTCTCCCTGGGTTTATGATGTGAACTTCTGTGGTAGAATACCTGTGAGATTCAGTGGTGCAGTCTCCTTGGGGTATCCTGGTGTTCACAGCTTCTACTTATTCTTTTTTGTGATCACTTGGAGGGGTAAGGCAAAATGGTTTAAGACAGCAAGAGAGTATTCTATGATATTTACAGTAGCAGCCAGTAGGGAAGAGATAGGAGATCCTTTCACTATCTATAGTGTTTACCATGATATTCCACCCAACTAGCCACTTTTTAGAAAGGATGGAAAGAAGATAAGACTCTTGTTGGGGAGGGAGGGATTGTGAGTTGGATCTAGAAAACAGTGAGGCAGTGAGTGGGAGGTCAGATTCTGAGGTAAGGTGAGAGTAAAGGATAGTAAATAGATGTAGTGTGTGAGAGAATAGAGTTAACCACTACTGTAATAGATTTCAGGAAATTGTGAAGTGGGTTAAGATCTGGGAGGGGTGTTGTGCAGTATTTACAATTGTATGGAATAGCTATTATTTCCAATAATATTAGAGGAACAATCATATGACAAAATCTATGAAATATAGATAACAAGATTAGGGAGTATAGGCCCTTGAGTAGTGTGCTAATGGAACACACGTGAAGTGAAGGACACTAAATTAGCAATATACTATGAATGAGATAACAGAGGAAACCTGTCAAATGATACAATATAACTAGCAAAGCAAAGAAGACTATACAGAAAGAAGAGGAATGCAAAAATACTATTAAAATAAAACATGTAAGAATAATGAAAATATAATGTTACAAATATGCAATAACTTGCAGGTCTCTGTAATATCAAAGTGAAATTTGTCTCACTGTCTCAGCTGTTGGGATGCCCCTTCTTTGGGTCCAACTCTGGTCTTTTCACAGTTCTGGGGTTTTTTGTCTCACTTATGGGTATTTCAAGAGAAAGGGGGGGGAGCAGAAGGAAGGAAGAAGAGATAAAATTGGAAAGAAAGGAAGTAGGAATAAAACTAGAAAGGATAGAGAAGCAAAAGGAATTGAGAGGTATAAAAATAATAAGAATTTTTAAAAATTACTTTAAAAAATCAAACAAACAAAAAAATCTCTTGTTGGTTTCAAACTGGCTAAACTGGTTTTTCTGGTCTTGCTGGCTGCAGCAGGCTAAGGGGTGATTGGTATCGCTTTTCTCCCTTCTTGTTCAGCACTCAGTCAGCCTTGCCTGTATTCTCCCAGGGCTAGCCTGGCGCCTCTCCGCAGGGCCTTGGGTGTGGGATCCAGGCCTTCCTAAGCGGGCACTCACCTGGGTTTACAGTTGTGGGCTCCTGGGCTCCAGGTCTCCTGCAGAGCACTCACCCCAGGTTTACCGGTGTGGTCTCAGGATGTTCCACAAAGCACACTCTTCCCCAGTTGCGGGCAAGGGCGCGTGGCCAGGCTGCCTCTGGTGGCACAGGTTAAGGCGCCCACTCTTCCCAGAGCTTTGCGCACCTAAGGTGTTCATAGCCCCTGTGTGTTTGCCACTCAGTTCTTACTCCCCTCTCTGCAACTTCAAGCAACCAGGTCTCTCCCAGTGCTGCTCAAACCCTGCTTGGCTGGAGAGGGAGTGTTGACCCAGCTCTCTCCCAAGAGCCCTGTGGCAGACTCAGCAAGCGCAGGACCTCAGGCTGCAGCCTCCCTGGTCCCCTCGGCGCTGATCCCTGGGCCCTTGTTGTCCTGAAGCAGTCCCCTTACTGTCTGGTTTTTCAGTGCCCGCTACAACTTTTTAACTGTTTTCATATATGCTGTGGTGCTGTTGGCTGTTTGCTCTGTTCCTCCGTAGATTGGCAAGGTTTTTCTCCTGTGTGTAGGGGGAAGTGGAATCGGCTCCCTCCTACCACTCTGCCATCTTCCCTCCTGGAACTCTTAATTTTTGCTGCAGCGTGGATGGAACTGGAGACTTTGAAATGACCCAGTCAGTGAAAGACAAATGCCATATGATCTCACTTATATGTGGAATCTAATAAAGAAAATAAACAAGGGAACAAAAAAAAGGAAGAAAAGAAAAAAGAAAGAATATCACTAAGTAATGATAGAAATATAATGTTTTCTGATTGGAATGTTATCCCAGAATAAAACTTATAAGACTTTAAAGTGATGTGGACAGTGATTTGCCTTACCTCTTGATTCAGCTTAACAAAGTATCAGAATTGTTTGATAAACACACCATGCACTTCTTGGCTCCTTCTCAGATACAGCAGAGTTTTTTTTATAATCATATTGAGATGGTATCAAGTTTAAGAGAGAATATTATTTACCACATCAGTTCTAATCAGTCCAGAACAAAGTGACCAACAAGCTACTTGTCTCATTCTTTTATACCTATGATACAGTCCCTCTCTCTGAAACTGGAGTAAATCAACTTAATCCAAGGATTGTGTCTATTCTCTAGATCCCTTGGTTTTCAAAGTTCTACATTTAGTAACTTTTTTATTCAAGCTTAAGTCAAAGTTTATGTGTATTTCAAGCCCTTTTTGAACATACATTTTGCCCTGGCTGGTGTGGCTCAGTGGATTGAGTGCCAGCCTGTGAACCAAAAGGTCGCCGGTTGGATTCCTAGTCAGGGCACATGCCTGGGTTGTGGGCCAGGTCCCTGTTGAGGGTGTGAGAGAGGCAACAGGTAGATGATGTTTCTCTCATCTACCGATGTTTCTCTCCCTCTCTTTCTCCATCCCTTCCCTTCTCTCTAAAAATAAATAAATAAAAATCTTTAAATTAAAAAAAAATGAACATCTTTCTGGTTAGGTTATAAAATTATAGTAAAGCTTCACTGATAATGAGTGAGTTTGGGGAAACCCTATGTGTTATATTGAAAAGTTTGAATTTTAGAATGTTTTTAAGGATCCTGTTTTATTAAGCGTTGATGCATTATAAGCAAAGATATAAATAGACAAACCAGTAAAATTAGACAAGGTACTCAGAACTGAAATATAGAATAGCTACATATTTTTGTCTCATTAACCTATATTTTATGTTTTGGAGATGCTTTTATTGTATTAAACATGAAAATCCATAATTTCAGAAAGTACAGATAACATAATGTCAAAAAATTTGCCATAAATCATTACTTTTAGATTTTATTAGTCTCATTTCTATCCCCAGTGCTAGCACTTTCTTGTCTGTACCTTTTTTTAACAAAGAAATGCTTTGCGTCCTTTCACAAACATTACAAGGGCCATAACATAAAGCACCAAACCTGTAATGAGGTGAGAATGCTGAGTTAGCAGCTCTACTGACCTTACTTACTAGCTCATTGCCAATTACCACATATCATAGACCTTCGGGATCATTTGCTGGAGCACTGAACCCACAAAAATGGAATCTACTACAGTAATCTCAACCCTAGCTGCTCATCAGAATGATCTGAAGAAATTTTTTAACTTACAGATGTCTGAGCTCCATCGTCACTGATTCTAATTAGTAGGACTGTTTTGTTAAGCTATGAACAGAAGTGTTCAGAGAGGTACAGTTGTCTACCATAGTTATCTCTTATCTTTCATGGCTGAAAATGAATGTATTTACTGACTCAAATTTTCTACTCACTTTTTCTATGTACTGTAAAATTTTAATTCTGAAAACTAGTTCATTTCCCTAGGATCACCTGTTCTGAATGTCTGAATGTCTAAAATTGTTTTGTATTAAGGGCAAGAAATCGCTGTAAATTTCTACTACGAGATTGTATTTTTTGATGTTATTGTTTCCATCCTTTGTCACAGATATGTTACTCCTTGAAAATTTACCTTTGAAATTCACAATATAGTTATTTCAAAATTTGCGTAATTTTTTAGTATAAGGAGAAAATTGTTGACCATAAACTATCTGGTACATCATTTTATGGCAAAATTTATTTTGTTAAATTGTATGAATGAAGAAGATAGCATCGAGGAATTAGTTTTTTAAAAGTGAAATGGGTATATAGTGATAAGTTGGCTAATACGTTTTTTTTCTTTCAGTCATAAAGATATGTTTTATGTTTGTATCCGTATATACATGTATATGTATTTGAATTGTAAAAATTCTGTGGTTTAACAAATTAATTTCTAATGTTTCATCAAAATTTCGTTTGGGACAGACTATGGAAAATGAGGTTTTGCTAATAGATTTCTTCTAAAACATTAAAAAATTTTTCAAATACAATGTGAATAAAATCTGCCATCACCCACTTTCTAATAAAATCATGGTTCTCTCATTTCATTTGATGTCTGTATTGGTAGGACATCTAAATTTTGGAATGAGTCACTGGGATTTACCCTAGAAGATACTTGTGTTTATTCTGGCAAGCAGGAACAGTTAGGTGGTGTCCTAATCTTTTTTTGTGGCTCTGATTTAAAAAAATAAAACAAACTTTTGAGTCAAAGCACATTAGCAGGAACAGCCTTCTGTAGTTCTCATAAAAGTTAATGACTTTGAGGTATTACATTTCCTAGCTATGGTCCTACTGTTGAACACATGGTTTCTCAAATCTGTAGTTAGGGAGAATTTTAAAGCATTCTCCAGCTTAGCAATAGTTGGGGGCAGGGAGAATAGTATCATTTGTCCACTTTTCAGTATACTCACCTCCCCTCATCTCTTGTTGTATATTCTCTTGTCATCGTTTTAATTATTGTTCAAGTGCAGTTGTCTCCATTTCCCCCCACCATGTCCATTCCCATCTCCTTATTTTTTAAACAATCTGTGATTGCTGAGAAAGCTGCCTCTGGGCAAATGATTACATATCTGTATGGTTTTTGATACATCTCTCAGTTATCCTGTTATCCCATTCTGTACTGGATATGGCCCACATGCTGAAATGTTGTACGTTCCTTCTATATAAAGTATAATGAACCTAAATGTGTAGAATGTACTGCAAATGGATCTCAATTGAGTTGTATATATAGCAGTATTTTTATATTTTTCTCTTCCTGTTTTTTATTTCTTTGTATGTATACATATAATATTGATTATGTCATGAATATATGTGAATTAATGTATCACTGACTTTTCTGCTTACCACCTAAACATAAAAAAATTGTATTAAAAACCTTTAGAAAATTTGCTCTTACATAATTACTGTGGTTTTTTGGTATGTTTTTAATACAGCTCATTAATACTGGAAGGTGTCGAACCACAGAGTACATGTGAATTAGAAGTAGATGCTGTAGCTGCTGATATCTTAAATCGGCTGGACATTGAAGGTATATATATGTATATGTATGTAGTTATTCTTAATATAAGTTTTTATTTGTAAAAATTAATGACCAAAGTAGAGTAAAATAATAGGGAAGAAAACATTATGAGAGATGTAAGATGTTATAGAAGGAAGATACCAAATGTTACAAAGATTGCTTCTGTACCTCTGATGAGATAGTCATTATTCTTTATTTATATTTTCATTCATATGAGTATGTTTGCAGTCATGAACCTACAGTAAATGTTACAAGTAAATTAGCAAGTATTTAAAAAGTTAATATAATCTGACTTTTAATATTTAGGATATATGCCTGGTCTTAGGTTTAATGGCTATCATCAAATGTTTGAATCGTATTCACTTGTTGGGTTTTTGAGAACCACTGGGAAGAAAACTAAAAACAGAGTAGCATAAGAAATGTAGATTGGGATAGCTTGTCTGCTTTATTACACGAAGTAGGTAATTGTTTTTCTTAAGGGACAGTATTTATTTTTCTAAAAGTTTAGATTTCTTTTTTTAAGCAAGTATTTTTTACTCTAACCTTGTAGTAGTGAAGTATTATTGTGATTACAGCTCAAATTGGTGGAAACCCAGGTCTGCAGGCTATATGGGAAGATGAAAAGCAACGGCGAAGAAACAGAAATGAAACTTCTCAAATTAGCCAACCTGAATCACAAGGTATAAACCAAATAGTACTCTTAAATGGTTTTTTAAACAAGATATTTTAATAGAAAAGGTTAAGTCATTGAGTTTTTACCTTGACCTTAAACTTTACTTTTCAAGTTACCTTCAAATTTTCTAGATATTTTTTCTATTGTCACTGCTCCAAACCAGTAATTCGTTACCTCCAAAGTCACTCATTGTCGGTTTTCCCATAAGAAATTGGTGTCTTTGTTGTCCTTGGTTTTCACCATACCTATGTCCTTCTGTCTCACATTTTTGCTCCTTTTTCATTCTCTAATATATTTTAACCTTCTGTATTTCTAAATGAGCTACAGAATACTCATAGAAGATTATGAATCCCAACTTGGAAACACTGTTTATTAAGCTTTAAAAATGTACCCATGAAATATGGCCCCAAATTATTATCCCAGTATATCACACAAACTCTCACTTTGATCATCATCTTCTAGACCTATGAAGAAAACACTCATTTTATTTATTATTAAGCCCTGCTACTTCAAAAAGAATTTGAGGGGGCTTAAATAAATGCCATGGACACAACAAAAATATTAAATTAAAGGTAAAAGAATAAAAGACAATTCACAGGGCAAAAGTATTTGAAATACAGTAGTAAGTCAATACTGAAGTACAATTAAAATTTCAAAATTTTATTATAATGTCTTGGACACTAAAAATACTTTGATAAATTTTGAATGCATATTTTGATAAAATTTTCAGTGCTTTTTAAAACAAATATTTTATAAGGGAAAATTTCTGTTTCGGTGTATGGTACATGTATGTGTAGAGAACAGTGGTTATCTGTGTTAGATTTAAGTTATAATTGCAGAACTTAATCTTGAACTGACACTAAGTACTTAGTTATATAGCTTCAGTAACAACCATCTCTCTTTTGTTTGTTTTTATAGTAGAACTACTTCTGGGTGGTGTTATATATGTCAAGAGAAGGATAGGAAATTGCTATTTTAAAAGCTATTTTAGGAGAAAAGAAAAGATTTCATTCATTTGCTATCTACATTTTTCTTAATGCACTTTTAAAATTCAAAGATCGCAGGTTTGTGCCAGCAACAGAAAGTGACAAAAAATTTCAGAAGAGACTTCAGGAAATTCTCAAACAGAATGATTTCTCTGTGTAAGTGCTTATCTATTATAGATCTTAGAACTATTTTACTGCTTTGTTATCTAGTTTATCATAAAGGATGTGTTTTAATTAAGCAGAACGTTATCAGGATCTGTAGACTACAGCGATGGATCCCAGGAGTTCTCTGCTGAGTTAACATTGCACTCTGAGATTCTGTCTCCCGAAGTTCTTCATTGTACACCAGCTAATATGGTAGAAGTCCACAAAGACACAGAATTGAGCAAAGGTGAGGTTTTCTTTTCAGGTTTGCAGAAAATACCCTAACAGACTGTATATCTAGCACTGGGATGTTAGTATTTGGTTGGGTTTGCTAAGTTTTTCTTTTTTCCCCCCCTAAGAAATAAGCATCATTGATATAGCAAAAACCTCTCTCCCATTCATTTACTTTATTTTCATCTCTAGAGCTAAGCACTATTCTGCAGTTGGTGCAAACTGTTGCCCTGTATGATTTTATATATTTTTATATATATGGCATGGTGCAAAAGTAGGTTTACACTTGTGAGTACAAGAAACAGAGTATAACCTTATATTACTATATTTATTAATTATTGTATTATTATCCATACGAGTAACTGTAAGCTCACTTTTGCCCCACCTTGTATGTATGCCCACAACATTATACTATTATTTTAGATTTTACATAATGGTACCCTACTCGTCATAGATTAAACTTGCACTACACGTTAAACAAACGTGTTAAACACGTTTTTAACAACTTAATTGAGGTATAATTTACATAACACAAAATGCACTCATTTTAAGTTTATAATTCAGTGATTTATACCAAATTATAGAGTTCTGCAAACATCTACATAATTTGGTTGCAGAACATTTTCTTTACCTCAAAAGATTTTGTGTCCATTTGCAATCAGTGTTTCTAAGATTTACCTTTTCTGGACATATATAAATGAATGGACATAAATAAATGAAGTACAATATGTGATTTTTTGTGTCTTCTTTCACTCAGCATAACATTTTCAGGTTCATCTATATTGTAGCTGTAAGTATTTTTTAAAGGCTTTATTTTTTTAAAGATTTTATTTATTTATTTTTAGAGAGAGGGGAAGAGATGGAGAGAAGGAGAGAAACATGAATATGTGGTGTCCTCTTGCACACCCCCTACTGGGCACCTGGCCTGCAGCTCAGGCATGTGCCCTGACTGGGAATCGAACCAACAACTTTGGTTCACAGGCCAGCACTGAATTCACCTAGCCACACCAGCCAGGGCTATACGTATTTTTATTGTTGAATAGTATTATTGCATTGCATGGCTATACCATATTTTATTAATTCATTCACCAGTTGATGAATATTTCAGTTGTTTCACTTTTTGGCTCTTAATAACAATGCTGCTAGGAACATTTGTATGTAAGTCTTTGTGTGGATATATATTTTCATTTTTCTTGAGTAGATACCAAGGAGTGGAATTGCTGGATCATTTGGCAAATTTGTGTTTAATGTTTTAGTGAACTGCCAAAACTGTTTTTTAAAGAGACTGCACTGTTTTACATTCCCACCAGCAATATGTGAGAGGTCCATCCTCACTAGCACTTGTTATTATCTGTCTTTTTTTTACAGTCATCCTAGTGTATGTGAAATTGCATCTCATTATGGTTTTAATGATCATTTCCCTCATTACTAATGATGCTGAGTATTTTTATGTCAATATTACAACTTTGAAATCTATCTTTGTGTATACACATTTCTAGGTCACTCATTTTAGCTACTGATTAATGTTCCTTTGTAAGACCAAACAAGTTTATTGGTTTCTCTGTAACTGTTAGATGGTTTTCACGTTAACACTGTTAATAACAGTGTTATGTATGTCATTTTGTGACTGTGCAAGAGTTTCTCCACAAAAGATATGTAGAAGTGAAATTTGCCAAGTTTTAAGGTGTATGTAGTGTACTATTGTGTTCTGGTAGGGTTTTTGTGATGTGATTACTTCATAGATAATTGGGAAACAAGAGAATAATGAAAACTTCACTTAGAAGTCACATTGTTTCATATGCAGTTTTTCTAGGCAAGGGGAGACACACTAGCAGGAATAGAATTACAGCCTTCAGCATAAAAGGAAAAGCCCTTTTTTTAGTGCTGCATTGGAAGCAGGGGCTTTTGACTGTATTAAACAAGTGAAAATGAATATCTACACCCAGATATTCCTCCCTCTTTAAGAGTTGAATGCTAGCACTGTGCCATCTCTGACCAATGGCAGATTGTACCATCTCCTGAGTTCACCTTAACGGCAGTCTTCTCTCAGAGCTCTTCCATTTGCTTTGTTTTAGCATCTGCCAGCTGCTCTCTATAATCAAAAGGTACCCAGCATTTCCATACTATTATTTTCTGTGTGATTTTAATATTCACTATGACAGCCTCCAGCCACACTGAGCTGCCTTCCTAACTGGTCAGAATTATCTCCCCTATACCAATTATTGATCTTGTTAGTGCTCTGGTCACACAGTTAGGTAAATTTTGCCTTAACATTTTTTTTCCTATAAGCCCTGTTCTTTTTAGTGCTCAGTTTTTCAGACTTTTGAGATATGATAACATTATAGTAGTAATGCCAATGTTACAAAATGGCTCTATAAAATGGCTTGAAGGAAATTTATTGAAGGATATCAGTAGATAAACTTTAATCCACTTACTATTGCCTCTCTTTCTTGTTGACTAAAAGATTTGTTATTTTAAACATGAATGAATATTAAATTTTACCAAATGTTCTGAATTTGTATCCGTTTTTTCTTTTATTCTGTTAACGTAGCATTTAAAATAATTTTTATTTTTAGTGTTAAACCATTCTTGCACTCCTGAAATAAATCCTTTTTTGTCACAATGTGGTGAGTTTTTTTTAGGCACTACTATATCTACTTTGCTAATATTTTATTTAGAATTTTAACTTTTTTAATAATCAAGAAAGATCCACTGAAGAGTTGCCCCATTGAATGAGTTGTGGAGTATTTTTATTAGTTGATGTAATCTGTTTTTTTGATATTTGATAAGATATCATCTGTAAAACCTTCTAGATCTAGTATTTTTTATGGATGGATTTGGTGTTGGGGGGGGTAGCAGGTAAAGGGAATGGATTTTAAACTACTAATTCAATTTTCATAATTACTGTAAGTCTCTTCAAGCTATCTATTTCTATTTGAATCAGGTTTCGTAGCATATTTTTCCTACAAAGTTATCCTTTTAATCTGATTTTTCCATGTATTTGGTGGAATTATTCATAGTATTTAACATCCCTTTGACCTTTTGGCACTTTTCCTTTTATTTCTAATATTTACTTATACCTTCTGTGTTATTTTGGTTATTCTTGACAGTCTTGTCTATTATATCCTTAGTTTCAGAGAACCAGTTTTTGTTTTTATGATCCTGTAAATTGTCTTGTTTTGGCATGAGCTATTTTCAGTTTTTTGTTTGTTCTTTTATTTTTATTAAACACTCTCTATTAGCCCAGCTATGTCTAGAATGTGTTAAAAATATTTTGTCCTGAAGCTTTTAACGACCTTTTAAAAACTGTTGAAAGGACTTAGCTAACTCCCTTATAACTGCCTGACGGTTTCTGCTATATAACTGTTATTGCCCCCACTACTATGTGCTTTTATTCTCTATCTCTTTCTTTGACTAGATTGTAGTGAATTTTATCTTTATTTATAAAATTAACCTTTTTTAAAGATCTTATTTTATCTTAATTATTGTTCAAGTACAGTTTTCTGTCTTTTACTCCCATCCCTGCCCACCCCCAGCCTAAAATTAATCTTAATTAAATTACTTAATTTAATCTTATTTAATTTACATTCTGTAAAAATGATATATTGAAGACATATTTTTAAATCTTGAAGTGAAACTTCCTGAAAAATATATACTAATGTGAAATGAGTTTACTTGTAATTTTTAAGCCACAGAGAATAAAGAAGTTTATTATTAAAATAAGATACTTTGTCTTTTCCCTTTGAATATTTTAATGTGCAGTGATTTTTATCAGAGTAATATAACTATATACAAACTAGGTAGTATTGAAAAGGCTAAAGGGATTTTAAGTATTTAGTAATTCATAGATTGAAGGGTTTTTTAATTATTCCTTGTGACTAGTTAGATATTCTTGTGGCTTTTTATTAAGTTTTATTATGTTTTTATTTAACATATTTCACTAATACTTCACATTTTTAAATGGGTTTGCATTGTAATGCTTCCTAATTTACATAAAACCTAAACAGTAAGTTTAGGCCATTGCTTTAATGTTTATATATTTTGTTATCTTAAGGTCACGTTAGACACAAAGTAGAAGAAGCTCTTATTAATGAAGAAGCAATTTTGAACCTCATGGAAAATAGCCAGACTTTTCAGCCTTTGACCCAAAGACTGAGTGAGTCACCAGTTTTCTGTAAGTAACAATCTACTGTAAACTTTCCATATTTTAAATGAATGAGAGCACATATGTGAACTTTTTTCCCCCTTTACTGTTATTTACACTGTTACAGGTGTCCTGTTCCCCTCCTCTTTGCCCACCTCACCCCAGGGTTATTTTTTTCTTTGATTTGAAGAGGTTAATGTTGCATGTTCCTTCCTCTACTTACTATAAAAATGAAATTTTTTACTAAATGGAGAGTTTTGTTTTTGTTTTCTCCACAGCTTTTTCTAAACAATTGTGTAAGAATATAATAATAACCTTTTTTAACTTCACTTTTGTTAGAGGAAAACCATATTGCTTTAGGGGAAAAATGGCTTATTTTGAATTAAATTTCTACAAAATTAAGTATATTATTAAATTATCATAATTTATTCTTTCTTGGTGAGTATCAGAAATCTCCCTGGACATTTTTTTTAAGTGATTAATTTTTGGCTAGTGTAGAACATAATGACAGTCATTTCTGAATGTTTTTGCATCTCCTAAACGTCATTGCTAAATGAGCTTAATAAAGCTTAAGGGACAAGGGTGTTCATATGTATTGTTTTTAAGGCACTTCCTTAGCATTAATTTATATATTTATTACATACTTTATATTTATTTTCAGTATTTGTGACCATATTGGTTTAGTGCTCCTCAAGCTTAATTATGCAGTAAGAGCTTGGGCAGCTTGTTAAAATGCTAATTCCTAGGTTCTACCTCAGAAATTCTGATTGATATACATCTGAGAGTAATACAAAATAATACTGAATATAAAGAGTAATTGACAAAAATAGTTTAAAATATTAGAAAAAGATATTCTGATTTAGTAAATATGGGATAGGATCTGGGAATCTTCTTTCTAATAAGGACACAGTCATTCCAATGCAGATGGTCCAAGGATCGTTTATTTTGTTGTTGTTTTATAATTGATCTGAATTGTTGAATTATTTAGAACCCCTAAGTTATTTGTTGGTGATACTTCACTTCTTTTATAGTGGACAGTAGTCCTGATGAGGCTCTAGTACATCTTCTTGCTGGTTTGGAAAATGATGGATATCAGGGGGAAAGAAATGGGATGCCATCGCCATGTCTTTTCTTTGGAAACACTAAAAACCCCCATAATAGTGATGATGAAGAAAATGAACCACAGATTGAAAAAGAAGAATTGGAGCTTAGTTTGGTTATGTCTCAGAGATGGGACAGCAATATTGAGGAACATTGTGCCAAAAAGAGGTAACTTTTTTGTTATTTCAGTTACTTTATCATGCAGCTTTGGTAAATGATGTCATCAAGGTCTGCATCACATTTCTTCTACTTACTTGCCTTATAATGGAAGCTTGTACCTTTTGACCACCTTCCTCCAGATCTTTCTTCCCCATAAACCTAACTTTTAGAAATCATCTATTTATATATGAAGTATTAATATGTGTTGGTAATAAGTGGCATCTCCTTATACCATAACTTGAATAAAAGAGAGTTAAACTGTTATAGGTTAGAATAATTAGAACAATAATTATAGAGTTAACCTGACAAGGAACGGCTTCTAGGTTTCATTCTTGTTATTTTTTGTCTTTCAACCCTAACCTTATTACCCCTTTTTATTTGCCTTTTCCAGTTGATAATGTAGTGGTCATGTATTTATGGAGATTTCTTAAAATATGTCAGGTCCTGCCCTTTTAGAAATTACTGGGTTCTCGCTCACCCAAGCTGTTATATATGTGTATATCTAATGATAGAATGAAGAGACAGTATGAGGAAGAGCATGATTAGATATGGCGATCCAGGGTATTGTAGAGCTTTGAATACAGGAATGATGGTGTGTTATAGCTTATATGAAAGGGATTATGAAATTTATTTATAATAACTTTTTGTAGGACATGATACTAAACAAAGTAAAGCTGCTTTTCTTTTCAAAGTTATAACTTTCAGATCTTTTTTTATTGTTTTACTACTAAAGATCAAATTAGGCAAATTATTTGAGTCCAACATGCTTTTTTCTGATGGTCATACTCAACTAGTGAATCTTAATATTCTCTAGATCGCTGTGCCGAAATACCCACAGAAGCTCAACTGAAGATGACTCATCTTCAGAAGAAGAAATGGAATGGAGTAATAACAGTTTGCTTCTAGCCAATCTTTCTATACCTCAGTTAGATGGAACTGCAGATGAAAATAGTGGTAAGTAAAGAAGTCTCCTTGTGAGCATTTCTTACTTTAGAGTCTAAAAATATATTTCATTTTAAAACCATAGGTAAACTTACTGGGTTGTTGGCTGAGTAAGGCTATAACAATATTGTTATGTTCTTCTCTAGAATTTTTTCTTTTGAGAGAATGTAGATAAATTCTTTCTCATTTTTAAGAGGATAACATTGGTTCATCACTGATTTGAAGCTTCATAAACCTTAATCAGTTTATCATGTCATATAAATAGCATAAGAAACTGTAAGAAATATGCTCAACTTATTTGAAGTGATAATGAAAGGAAGTTTATTAGTTTATGAAAATTTTTCAAGGTGACAGTATTTTTTCCTTATTTCTCCATAGGCACTGAATATTAATACAATCTGTTTATGATTAAAGGGCTATGTGTTTAAAATAATGACCAATACTTAAATGTAACTAACTATTGATTACTTAGCTTGAGTTATTATCCTAATGATAAGCATAATCTTTGTGTTAAACTAACCATATTAAACACATAAGCTTAATTTCACATAATTTCTTTTTTGGTGATAGTACCATGATATGGGAAAATATTTTAAAACTTAAGAATTGAAGTGAAATAAATTCTTTTCCCTTCATTTCAGACAATCCGTTGGACAACGAAAATTCTAGAACCCACTCTTCTGCGATTGCAACAAGCAAGCTATCAGTAAAACCTTCCCTCTTTCACAAAGATGCTGCTACATTAGAACCTCCATCTTCTGCTAAAATTACCTTTCAGTGTAAACACACAAGTGCCCTTTCTTCCCATGTTTTGAACAAGGAAGATTTAATTGAAGATCTTTCACAGCCAAACAATACAGAAAAAGGTGTAGATCATTCAGTTGCTTCTTTCACAAATGATAGCACTTACTCTGTGAAGTATCCTGGATCTTTAAGCAGTACTGTCCATTCAGAAAATTCTCATAAAGAAAAGAAAGATATCCTCCCAGTATCTTCCTGTGAAAGTAGTGTTTTTGATTATGAAGAAGATATTCCATCTGTTACAAGACAAGTACCAAGTAGAAAGTATACAAACATTAGAAAAATCGATAAGGATGCTCCTTTTATACATATGAACCGTCATACTAGCGAAAGTACACTGGGCAAAAATTCTTTCAACTTTTGTGACTTAAGTGATTCAAAAAATAAATTATCTGACGGAAATGAAAAAGGAAACAGCACAGCTCTGAACAGTTTATTCCCTTCATCATTAACTGAAAATTGTGAATTGTTATCATGCTCAGGGGAGAATAGAACTATGGTACATTCTCTTGATAGCATTGCTGATGAAAGTGGACTAAATAAACTTAAAATTAGATATGAAGAATTTCAAGAACATAAAACAGAAAAGCCAAACCTCAGCCAGCAAGCAGCACATTACATGTTTTTTCCCAGTGTTGTTCTTTCTAATTGTCTGAGTAGACCACAGAAACTCTCTCCTGTCACATATAAACTGCAACCCAGTAATAAACAATCCCGATTAAAAATTAATAAAAAGAAACTTGTAGGTCACCAAGAGACTTCTACCAAAACTAGTGACACTGGATGTGCAAAAGATAATTATATACAAAATAATCCTTGTAATGATAATTCGGAGAAAAATAACATATTGGCCAGTGATTTAACTAAGGTCCCCCGTGGAGCTGTTGAAAATAAAACACCTACAGATAGTTTTATAGATTGTCACTTTGGAGATGGAACCCTAGACACTGACCAGTCCTTTGGATTGTATGGAAATAAATACACACTTCGAGCAAAACGCAAGGTAAATTATGAGACTGAAGATAGTGAGTCAAGTTTTGTAACACACAACTCAAAAAGTAGCCTACCTCATCCCATAGAAATTGGTGAAAGTTTAGATGGAACTCTCAAATCACGAAAACGAAGAAAAATGTCTAAAAAGCTGCCCCCTGTCATCATAAAGTATATTATTATTAATAGATTTAGAGGGAGAAAAAATATGCTTGTGAAGCTAGGAAAAATAGACTCTAAAGAAAAACAAGTAATATTGACAGAGGAAAAAATGGAACTGTATAAAAAGCTTGCACCTTTGAAGGATTTTTGGCCAAAAGTTCCTGACTCCCCTGCAACCAAATATCCCATTTATCCACTAACACCAAAGAAAAGTCACCGAAGAAAAACTAAACATAAATCTGCTAAGAAAAAAACTGGTAAGCAACAAAGGACAAATAGTGAAAATATTAAAAGAACTTTGTCTTTCCGGAAAAAACGTTCACATGCTATTCTTTCTCCTCCCTCGCCATCTTATAATGCTGAAACCGAAGACTGTGACTTGAATTATAGTGATGTCATGTCTAAATTAGGTTTTCTTTCTGAGAGAAGCACAAGTCCCATAAATTCTTCTCCACCTCGCTGCTGGTCTCCCACAGATCCAAGAGCTGAAGAAATTATAGCTGCTGCAGATAAAGAAGCAATGCTTTTTAAGGGTCCTAATGCATATAATAGCAAGACTGTTAATTCCCACATAGAAAAAAATAGTCGAGCAAGAACACAAGTGAAGAAATCAAAAACAAAGCTTGTTAATCCTTCTGTAGTTCCTAAGAAAAGGAACAAACGAAATCAGACAAATAAAGTAGTAGATGATGGGAAAAAGAAACTGAGAGCAAACCAGAAACAAAAACCAAGTGAGAAAAGTACATCAAGAAAGCACATAACGCTTAAAGATGAAAAATTAAAATCTCAGTCTAGTGCTGAAGTTAAGTTTGTGCTGAAACATCAGAATGTGTCTGAGATCTCACATAGTTCTGGAGATTCTCAACTACTCTTTAAACAGAAAGATGTGTCAGTAATGGGTTCTGCTATAGATCACTCCCTTTCTGCTCCCCAAACCACTGGAATTCATGCACAACAGAATTTATCTGCCTGCTTTCCTTCTTTCTTAGAAAGCAAGAAACCAGTCGATTTGCAAACATTCCCCAGTTCTCGAGATGATATGCATCCATCAGTTGTTTGTAATTCTTTGGGACCTGGAATCTCCAAAATTAATGTTCAAAGGTCTCATAATCAAAGTGCTATGTATACTCTAAAGGAATCAACCTTGATTCAGAAAAACATATTTGACCTTTCGAACCATTTGTCTCAGGTTGCACAGAATACACAGGTATCTTCGGGTATAATGTCTCCAAAGACGGAAGAAAATGCAAATACACAAAGGAACTATTTGTCATCTATTGGAAAGTTAAATGAATACCGTAATTCCCTAGAATCAAAGCCAGACCAGGCATATGCCCCTAATTTTTTGCATTGCAAAGACAGTCAGCAGCAGCTTGTATGTGTAGCAGAACAGTCAAAGCACAGTGAAACTTGTTCTCCAGGAAATGCAGCATCAGAGGAAAGCCAGATGCCTAATAATTGCTTTGTGACTTCACTGAGAAGTCCAATCAAACAAATAACATGGGAACAGAAACAAAGAGGCTTTATTTTAGGTATGTCAAATTTTAAACCTGAAAGGGTAAAACAAAGGTCATTGTCAGAAGCAGTTTCACAAACCAAAGCACTTTCTCAGTGTAAAAGTCAGAATGTATCAACACCTTCAGCATTTGGTGAAGGACAGTCGGGACTGGCAGTTCTAAAAGAATTGTTACAGAAAAGACAGCAGAAAGCACAAAATGCAAACATTTTGCAAGACCCATTATCTAATAAACATCAACCAAACAAAAATATTTCTGTTCCCCTTGAGAATAACAAAACAATTAAGCGAACACGATCAGTAACATCTCCAAGAAAACCTCGAACTCCCAGAAGTACAAAACCTAAAGAAAAAATCCCCAAACTTCTTAAAGTAGACTCCCTAAATTTACAAAACTCTGGCCAGTTGGATAACTCCATGTCAGATGATAGTCCCATCTTTTTTTCAGATCCAGGTTTTGAAAGTTGTTATTCACTTGAGGATAGCTTGTCTCCTGAACACAATTATAATTTTGATATTAATACAATTGGTCAGACTGGATTTTGTAGCTTTTATTCTGGGAGTCAGTTTGTCCCCGCTGATCAGAATTTGCCTCAGAAGTTCCTAAGCGATGCAGTCCAGGATCTTTTCCCAGGACAAACTATAGAAAAAACTGAGTTCTTAAGTCATGATAACCAGAAGTGTGATGAAGACAAACATGCCTCAGACTCAACCTCATGGATTAGATCTAGTACTCTCAGTCCTGAACTATTTGAGAAATCATCCATAGAAAGCAACGAGAACCATCGCCACAACCAGTGGAAAAATAGCTTCCATTCTCTAACAACTCGGTCTAACTCAATAATGGATTCTTTCTGTGTCCAGCAGGCAGAGGACTGCCTAAATGAAAAATCCAGATTGAATAGGAGTTCATTAAGCAAAGAAGTATTTTTTAGCCTCTCACAGCCTGGCAATTCAGACTGGATTCAAGGTCATGCCAGAAAAGAAATGGGACAGTCTCTTGACTCAGTCAATACCTCTTTCACTACAATACTATCCTCCCCTGATGGTGAACTTGTGGATGCAGCCTCTGAGGATTTAGAGTTGTATGTTTCAAGAAATAATGATATATTGACACCAACTCCTGACAGTTCACCAAGGTCTACCAGCTCTCCCTCACAATCTAAAAATGGCAGCTTCACCTCTCGAACTGCTCATATTCTGAAGCCACTTATGTCCCCACCAAGTAGGGAAGAAATTATGGCAACCTTATTGGATCATGACCTTTCAGAAACTATTTACCAGGAACCATTTTGCAGTAATCCTTCTGATGTACCAGAAAAGCCCAGGTAATCAGAATTATATTTTCCCCTTGGGTTTCTCTGAATAATTACAATGTATATAACATTTGCTACCTGACTGCTAGTTTTCTGACTAGTACTGTATTTGTAAGTAGTATATCATTGTGAAAGCTACTCATAATGATGGACTTATTAAGAAAATTACAAAAGAGTTGAATGCTCGCACCTACAGAAATTTCTTTAAGTTGGTGAGTATTGGTTTTGGATCTACTGTGTCTCCAGTAAGTATTACAGATGCAAAGGCTGTCTATGACATGATTCCACATTAAGAAAGATGTCATGATACTTGGAAAGTATTATAACTATCATTTTTTAAATGTTATTTCTAAAATGGTAAACCTATAATTTTTAAAAAGAACTTGATTTTTTTAAGTGAAAATGTACATAGATCTATTTTAAGTACTCTTACGATCTATATCTCCAAATGAAAATTAAGTTGTTTCTAATATATATACCACTTTCTTTTTGCCAGCATCTTCAGTCATATTGTTACTGTTGCTAGTGTGTACAGTTATTAAGGGTGCGAGGTGGAACTTCCCATTATCTAAGAATCTTTTCAGGGAAGTAATAAACAGATACACACACAGCTAATAGCAAAATGGGCAGGAATCACAGTATTGGTTTATTTATAAACTAATAGTTAAGAAGGTATTCTGTACCACCTGTGTCAGCAAGATAGCGTACATCTAATAAGAGCTAAGTTGGGGAACATGACTTCATTCAGGTTTAAGTGATAGTTTTCTGCCCTGACCACTGTGTCCTTGATCTCATTTACCCAATCAGTTTCAGAGAGAGAGGCAGTTCGTTTCAGCCACCCAGTCTAGAACCAAAGGAGGTCAGCTAGAACTGCTGAGGCAGACCCTGCTTAGTCTAAATGATGGAAAGAGATGTGAAGAGCCAACTGAGGCAAGAGACCATACTGCATGCATGCACTTGACCTTTAGCAGCACCATACTTCTGACCCTAGGAAAAAAGGCATAACAAATGCCAGGCTTTTTTACCCAGCAGATTAGCAGTAATTCCTGCAATAGTCCTTTAAGAAAGGGGTGGTGAGAAAAAGCGATCATATAGCCCTGGCTAGGTGATTCAAAAGGTTGCAGGTTCAGTTCCTGGTCATAGTATGTAAAGGAAGCAACCAGTTGATGTTTCTCTCTTACATCATTTCTCTCTCTCATTCTCTCTCCTACCCCCACCCCACCACTTCCTCTCTCTCCAAAATCAATAAGTATATCCTTGGGTGAGGGTCATAACTCTACGGTAAAAGTTTCCTCCTCTAGGACTTGAATAGAAGGACAGAAACAGCCCCCTACACACAGACACACACAGTTTTTTGGTTGGTTTTGCCTAATGCCCCACGTGGTCTTTTATCATGAACAGACTCTCTTTATTTCACTGCCAGAATATGCAAATGTCTGTTTCTTAGACATTTGTTTCCATTGTTTGGAGGGCTTTGACTTTATTAGTAGTCATGATATACCTACAGGGTCTGACAGAAGTAACACCTGCTTGAGTGTAGTTGGTAGGGTTATAATATGGGTGTAATAATTTAAAGTTTTACTTAGAACATTTCACCTAAAATTTCATATGGTGTGCTTGAGTGTTATATTGTTATGTTACAGAATTACATGCTTAAGATTTTGTAATAAAAGATTTTGTAATTAAAAATGGGCACTATTTGTGCCAGACCCAGTATTTTTTAATTGAAGTACTTTTTTTTTGCCTCAGCCTTACACATTTCTTAAATCTTAGTTAACTTATCATGTACTAGTCATTAACTCTGTATAATTGTTGTCTAACTTTGACATTTACTCTGCAGCTGAAATAGAAGGGTGATAGTCATTATTTTTGGAAAGCAACTTTTTATATAAGTCTATGTATTATAGAAAATTTATGAGGTACAGAAAGACAAAATCACACCATTTCCCTGCCTATGACAATTACTAATAATATTTTAATAGTTTTCATAGATTTTTAAATATATATATAGTTTTTATTTTGTTTTTTTATGAAATGTGATCTTACTGTAGTCACAGTATTGTATCCAGATTTATTTACTTAACATTTATAGACATTTTCTAAATTTATGACCTTCTTTAAATATTTTAATGGCTATATAATATTTTTATGTATATTATTGTACAGAACCGTTCTCTGTTTTGCCACTATAGATAATTATGTGATTACTATCATCTTCGTAAAGCATTTCTTGTGTTTTGGAGTTTTTTCTTACAGCCCTAAAAGTAGGTTTACTGCAAAATTTAAGGTTCTTGGTATATATTTTGACATAAGTTGTAGCAATTACCATGCTACAGACAATATTCAAGAAAGCTGAATTTACCACACCTCATTTTTTATTTTTAGTTTTATTATGATTTCTGTATGAAAATATTAGGTTGGATATGGTCATTCAGTTCCTTCAATAGCAATAATTCTGCTTTTAATTTTTCACTTAGCTGGGAGGTGGGTTTAGGGAAGGTGCTAGATCCTGGTTACATAAGTAGGATATCATTGTGAAAACTATTCATAATTGTGGACTTACTAAGAAAATTCACAGACTAGATGAATGGTTGCCCATAGAATTAAGTAGTAAGGACCAAAATCTTCCTATATAAAGGGGGAAAGGAACCATAGTAACCCTGACGCTCCTTGTTCAATGCCAAATCAGAAAAAAAATGAACCTAGTTTATTGAGTTTTGTCTAGAGAATGACCAGACATTTGGGAAACCATGCCCAAAGAGAAGTAATTGGAAAAAAACTAAGAAGTATCTTCATATCAGTCAAAGACTTCCCACAAAGAAGAGAACAAAGACTTTTTTTATGCTCTGTAGAAGGCAGGAATCGTACCAGTGGGTTTGTTTGCAAAAGAGAGAGGTTTAGCTTAATATTTACAGCTATTGGAAACTAAACTGGGCTACCTTTTTATTAGTGATTCCCCATATACACATACATTTAAGCTATGCATTCTGTGGTCTCTGCCAACTTCTAAGGTTTTAAAAAAAAACAAAAAAACTTAGTGCTACACTTAGTGTAACACTTCTAAGGGTTAAACTTTGTCATGTAAAGAGGAAAAAGAATTATGGTAATTTAGCTCAATTGTAAGTGATTTTTTTTAAGTTTGAGGGAATGGCGGGGGCAAGTGGCAGGCACAAAGATTTGTTTGAACCACTGGCTTTGCTAAACTGTAGATACTAGAGAATGTAGAAAGAGGCGATAGATAAAATCCAGAGATATAGTATCTGATGACAGATTCTTCCACAGTTTTTATTTATATATGGTAACAATGGAAAGTTATTTAAAATAAGTAAGAGGAAAGGCATCTGATGACTTTGTCCCATCTCTGTGAAGAAAAGAAGCCTTCGTGGGCACTTAAATAAAAAGCCTTTTTTTTTCTGGTATTAATAATGATTTTCCCAAGGAAATTAATTTAATAGACATATACCTGTAAGGAAATGCATATTGAAACTAAAGATGAGTATACCTGCATAAAGTATGTGTATGTAGGGAGATGTGGAAAGGGACAAAAGAGATGGGCATTTTTAAGGCTCTAAAAGGACTTAAAAATTTCTAGGGTAGAAAGCTACATATTTTAGTAATTGCTCTTTGAGACAAAACAGTTGTTCTAAAAGATGTTGTTTTATAGGGAGATCGGTGGACGGCTTCTCATGGTAGAAACTCGACTTCCAAATGATTTAGCTGAGTTTGAGGGGGACTTTTCCTTGGAAGGACTTCGTTTGTGGAAAACAGCATTCTCGGCAATGACTCAAAACCCAAGACCAGGGTCACCCCTTCGCAGTGGCCAAGCATTCATCAATAAAGGGTCAAGTAATAGCCATAAAATGGTTGAAGACAAAAAAATTGTGATTATGCCTTGTAAATGTGCCCCAAGTCGACAACTGGTTCAAATATGGCTTCAAGCCAAAGAAGAATATGAACGTTCCAAGAAACTGTCTAAAACTGAGCCAGCTGGAGTTGTAAAATCTGCTGAGAACTTCAGCTCTTCAGTTAACCCAGATGACAAACCTGCAGTGCCTCCAAAAATGGATACAACTCCCCATATACACCCTACTACAGCACATACCAAGGAAGATGTTTGTAATTTTCAGATTGCTTTACAAGTTCCAAGCACAGGATGCAGTCAAACTGCGAGTGAAAGTCAGATGCTGCCACCAGTTGTTTCTGCAAATGATCCTGAGAAAGATGAAGATGATGATGACTATTATGCTAGTTACAGCTCCCCTGATTCTCCAGTAATTCCGCCTTGGCAACAGGCTACATCCCCAGATTCCAAAATATTAAGTGGAGATGACAGACCCTTATCACCAGAAGAGGAACTATGTTCTCTGACTGTTGAAAACTTCTTAAAACCAATAAAAGACGGTCTACAGAAAAGCCCCTGCAATGAGCCTCGGGAGCCTCTAGTGATATCTCCAATTAATGTTAGGGCAAAAACTGGGATATGTGAGCCACTTTGCCTTCATAGTACACCAATCATACAAAGAAAACTTCTGGAAAGACTTCCTGAAGCAACTGGCCTTAGCCCTTTATCAACAGGTAAGTTTAAAAATAACAGGAAGCTTTCATAGTTGTTCTTCAAAGATTAAAAATGAAAATAATATTAGACTGTTAATGAAAATTAGGGCTTTTTAAATGAAATTTTAGCTCAGTTAATAAGAGTATTGTTATTTTATCACATCTTTGAAAGACACCATCACATGGAAACTTTGCTTTGGAAACATACATGAAATGTACTTACATGTGCTTTCATCCTATATTCTTGCTTCTGGATGAACCATAGGAGCCCTCTAACAAACCTTGCCTCCTTCTCAACTTGATTTTTCCCATTTTGTTTTCCCATTAATATATACCCAAGTCTCTCCCATCCTTAAAATAGAAACAAAGCCAAACAACTGCTTTGACCTTAGACCTGTCAGCTTCTACTCTTTTTTTTCTCTCCTTGAAAGCCAAATTTTTTAGAAGATACCTTTAATTTGACAATTCCATTTCTTTATCTCATATTCATTTTGGATTCTGCCCCCATAATTTTACCAGTATGACTCTTGCAAAGACTCTCAATAACCTTCATGTAGCTAAAGCCTATGGATGTTTTCATCCTGTCTCATACCCTGTAAGCAACCATTGTCCAGTTGACCACACTTTCCTCCTTGGAGCTCTTTCTCCCCTTGGCTTTTCTCCTCCCCTGTTCTGCTTGCTTTCCATTGAAGTTTATCTCACATTCTCAGTTATTACCTAAATGCTGGGATTTATTAAGGCTTAGCCTTAAGCTTTCTTTACTGTTACTTTATATTCTCTCCCTCCTAAACTATCTAATTCCTACCCACAAGATTACTACAGATAACTCACAAATTTAAATTTTCTTTTTTTAATATACTTTATTGATTATGCTATTACAGTTGTCCCATTTTCTGCCTTTCACTCCCCTCCACCCTGTATACCCTCTCCCACCCACATCCCCCCCTTTTAGTTCAATGTCCATGTGTCATACTTATAAGTTCTTTAGCTTCTACATTTCCCATACCATTCTTGCCCTCCCCCTGTGTATTTTCTACCTACCATCTATGCTACTTATTCTCTATACCTTTTACTCCACTCCTCTGTTGATAATCCTCCATGGGATCTCTGTTTCTGTGATTCTGTTCCTCTTCTAGTTGTTGTTTTTCTTTCTGTTTTTCTTTTAGGTGTGCTTGTTAATAGTTGTAAGTTTGCTGTCATTTTACTGTACATGTTTTTTATCTTTTTCTTAGATGAGTCCCTTTAACATTTCGTATAATAAGGGCTTGGTAATGATGAACTCCTTGAACTTGAGCTTATCTGAGAAGCATTTTATCTGCCCTTCCATTCTAAATGAAAGTTTTGCTGGATAGAGCAGTCTTGGATGTAGGTCCTTGCCTTTCATGACTTGGAATACTTCTTTACAGCCCCTTCTTGCCTGTAAGGTCTCTTTTGAGAAATCAGCAGACAGTCTGATGGGAACTCCTTTGTAGGGAACTGTGCCCTTATCTCTTGCTGCTTCTAGGATTCTCTCCTTCATTTTAATCTTGGCTAATGTAATTATGATGTGCCTTGGTGTGTTCCTCCTTGGGGTCCACCTTCTTTGGGACTCTGAGCTTCCTGGACTTCCTGGAAGTCGATTTCCTTTGCCAGATTGGGGAAGTTTTCCTTTACTATTTGTTCAAATAAGTTTTCCACTTGTTGCTCTTCCTCTTCCCCTTCTGGTACTCTTATAATTCGGATGTTGGAACGTTCAAAGATGTCCTGGAGGTTCCTCAGCCTCTCCTCATTTTTTTGAATTCTTGTTTCTTCATTGTTTTCTGTTTGGTTGTTTGTTTCTTCCTTCTGGTCCACTCCATTGATTTGAGTCCCAGTTTCCTTCCCATCACTATTGGTTCCCTGTGCGTTTTCCTTCATTTCACTTAGCATAGCCTTCATTTTTTTCATCTAATTCCTACCCACAAGATTACTACAGATAATAGGTTGACCAAATTCAACCAATTCTGTGAGCATCCTGATAACCAGTGCTTTGAACTGTGCATCTGATAGGTTGGCTATCTCTTTGTCACTTAGTTGTATTTGTTCTGGAGCTTTGATCTGTTCTTTCTTTTGGGCCATCTATTTTTGTCTTGATGTGCCTGTTACATAGTGAGGGGTCGAGCCTTAGGTGTTCACCAGGGCGGGGGCAACCCACCTTGCTGTGTCGTGACACTATATGCGGAGGAAGGGTCCAAGAGAGAACAATGGCGCTTGCACTGCTCTCTGCCGGATTTTGGTCACTTCCGCCACTTCCCACAAGCAAACTGGGCCCTTCTGGTGCTGGTTTCCCAGTGGGTGAGCTTCTGTACGTTCTAGGACCCTATGGGTCTCTCCAGCCAACTCTTCTGTGAGGCTGGGAGTCTCCCGGCCCCTCAACCCCCACAGGTGTTTGCAATCAGTGTTTTGAGGCTTTATGTCCCTGAGGTAGAATGCTGGGGACCTCTGGGACCCTGGGTTGCAGTCTCTGTCTTACTCCCCAGTTTTACCTGGTTTATCTACGTGTGAATGTGGGACCACCCAGTCCACCAGCTGCCTTGCACATCATGCTCCTCCACGATCTGCTGCCATGCTGGGTCCACCCACTGCCACCCCACATGCCCAGTCTACCAGCCACTGCTTTTTTGGCCATAACCCCTCTCTGCCCGGTGGCCTGACTCTACCCCTCCTACCGGTCTAGATGAATGTGTCTACTTTAACTCCTTGGTTGTTGGACTTTCATACAGTTCAATTTTTTGTCAGTACTGGTTGTTTTTTTGTTTCTAAATTTTTGTTGTCCTTATTTTGGTTGTGTGAGGAGGCACAGTGTGTCTGCCTATAGCTCCATCTTGGCTGGAAGTCACAAATTCAAATTTTCATGCAGAACTCTCTTAAGTTTCAAAATATTATATCCAACTGCCTATTTGGCAATTCTACTTGAATGCTCAAAGGCACCACAAGGTCAGTATTTATGAAAGTCAGTGTGTGATCTCACCATATACATTTACCACCAAGTACCGAAAACTCATGCCCACACATGGAAATCCTTTCAGTTTTCCTCATTTCAATGAATAGTACCACCATCTCTCTGTCACTGAGTTCCACAAGTCAGAAACATGGGATTTATTTGTAATACCTACCCAGTTCCCGCACTGTCGTGCATCCTCCAGTTTCTAGTCCATTACCAAGTCCTGTAACTTCTTAGTTTCCTGAATTACACAACTCTCTCTACCTCTACTGCTACCACCACAACCTTAGGCCAAGCTGTCATCATCTCTCACCTGGTCTTCTACCATAGCCGTCTTACCTACCCTTAGCAATTTCTAGGTCTTTTGCTCAGTAATTGGGGAAAATCTCTACACTATGCCTACTTAATACTGTTTCATCTTTGTATTTCGGCTCAAAAAGCCTTCCTGCATATATAAACATTTCCAATTATTTTCTTTTTTGTTGTGTTTGGTTGTGTTTAGCCCAGTTATAATTTTTATCTTTCTGTATGTATTTAATGAGTGTCTGATTCTCTCTAGACCCCATGAGGATATAGACTGTGTCTTTTCTTCATCATCATAAATACTTGATAAATAAGTGAATAAGTGAATTAAATTATTCTCTAAGATAATGACTTAGGAACAAAACAGTAATTAAGATCTAAATGTTTTAATCTAAATATATAAATATTTTGTTATTTTGGTGGGGGTCAGAAGATTGAATTAGTTTTACTTATTAAGTCCTTGGAGAGAATTTATAGGATAATACTAATTTAGAACAACAAAAAAAATTTTTAATGGAAGCATGTAATTTTGATATATATATATATTAAATATGAAATTTCTTTCTACAGAACCAAAAACCCAGAAATTGAGTCATAAGAAAGGAAGTAATACTGACACTCGTAGAGGAGTTTTCTTAACACAAGCAAAGGTAACTATGCTAAACATATTTAACAATCAGTGGAAGATCCATTCTGATTCTTAGATTTCAGTTAGATAATTGATAACTTTGTGTCAATTTTTTAAAAATTTTAATATATTTTTGCATCAGTTTATTTACATGTCTTTGAGACAACAAGAAATTGCCTAATTTTTTTTAGTTTTTTTTTGTTGTTATTGTTGGGATCTAAAAGATTCTTATATGTAAATACAAATATTACAGAGAAAGTGAATATGATAGCCAAAATGTGGATTATGAGGATACAAATACATTAACTGATTACTGGCAAAATCAGAACAATCCAATGACAGCAGAGCTCAAGTAAGTGATTTTTGATCCCACCAAAAATATATCCTTTTTCTTGGTTTATTACTTTTTTCTCAAATAACATTATTGATTTTTTTTCAGTTTATGTTACTAAATAACAAAAGAAACATTACTATTGAAACTCTGAAAAATCATAAGTATCTTTATTCAAATACTAAAAATATGGTAAAATTTCAAATATATGTTTGTGTAAAAATATACATTAGACTTGTATCCTTGGAAATATATGATCTAAATCACTTCCTCATTATCCATTTCTCATAAATATCATGAATTACATAAAATATATTTTGGTATGTCTATTTTGAGATTATAAATGCTTTTTAAAAACTTTTCTAATTAAAGCAGTTTTGTTGAATTACAAGCTATTTATATTAAAAACAATTACCAGTATGTTGTGAATATAAATAGTTAATGGATTTGGAAATCAGGAAAAAATATTTTTAAAACATAGAAAGATTCGATTCTTTCTAAACCCTTGAAGATTATTTATGTTTTAATTCATCTTTCAAACACATCTTGTATTAGGGTAAAATACAAATCGAAAATTTCAAACTTTTTCTATACTTTAGCCATACTCATTACTTGATTGCCATATTTCCAGTAAAGGTCAAGATAAATGTTCATGTGGTAATAAATGTCAAGTCTCTACATGACTATTATTTTCAGTATTTGAGGTTTGTAAATTCAAAGATCAACATACGGTTTGCTTACAGATTATATCAGCTATTTTACATATATCTAGTTCTGGTATCTTGAATTACTAGCATGAAAAGAATGTTAATAAAATACTTATGGTTTCTTTTTGGACTTAAAGAAATACTAGTTTATCATGTATTACTAAACACATAAAGCATATTATTTAAGTAGGAATAAGTAGTCGAAACAAAGAAAATGATTGCTCATTTATTTTTTTTTTCTGGCTATTTTTTTTTAATAGAATCAATTTGCACCAGTAAATACCCCAAAGAAAGAAACTTCTCAGATTGATGGACCATCCTTAAACAATACTTACGGTTTCAAAGTCAGCATACAAAACTTACAAGAAGCAAAAGCTTTACATGAGGTAAAATTGCAACAGTAAGGACACATACACTGTTTAACTCCTATGTTTTATGCTGTGGAATAGGTATGGAAATTTTTTACTTAGGGGGTAAAACATTGAATTCTATACCTGTTAATTATTCTTTTCTTACCAGTTTTTACTATTTTATATATTCGTATATTTGTATGAACTAAGAGAAATTTTTAAAGCAAACATTGATTGTTGAGTCCACTTTGTGGTTTCACAGTTTTCACAAATCTTACAATTGAAATTTAGTTTGTAGAAGCTAAAATTAGAAAATGGTTTTGTCCTGACTGGTGTGGCTCAGTGGATTGGGCATCATTCTGCAAACCAAAGGTTGCTGGTTCAATTTCTGGTCAGGGCACATGCCTGGGTTGCAGGCCAGATCCCTAGTCAGGGGCGTACGATATGCATCCGATCAATGTTTCTCTCCCTCTCTCTCTCTCCCTCTCTTCCCCTCTCTCAAAATAAATAAAATCTTTTTTAGAAAGGAAAAATTTTTAACAATTAGAAAAATATCTTATTCTGAATTGTTATATTAGGATGTTATATCCTATTCCAGATATTTACTTATATTTTCTATTTAGTTGGCTCAGTGGGTTAGTGCTTGCTACAGTTCATTTGTTCACATAATCTCTATATAAACGAGTTACCTTCACCGCACAGACCATATGCCAGAGACTAAGAATTTGTCTTTAAAATGTGCATCAGTCAGTCACAGGATGGACTGGAGAGGATGTGTGAATCACTGTAAATTAATCTCTATTAGAGAAAACACAACTCAAGAGCATGTATCTGACTGGCAATAGGTGGAAATTAGAGTATTTTTTATTGTTTATACCTGAGCTATCAATATGGTAACCATTAGCAATGTGGCTATTAAGAACTTAACATTTGGCTTATGTGTCTAGGGACTGAATTTTAAATTTTTTAAATTTAGGCATGTAAACTACTTTTTCAACTGTAAATTTTATGATACCTAAATACACATCAAGTATTTCCATAAAAAAATTTGGCATCCGAACTCGGACTTCCGGCCAAGATGGAGGCGTAGGTGGAAGCACTGTGCCTCCTCTCACAACCAAGATTAAGGACAACAAATATTTATAAACAATAACACAACCAGAACACAGAAAATTGAAATGCGGAAGTCCTCGGACATTCAACCCAACCGGTAAGAGGGGCGGAGTCGGCAGGTGGCGGAGAGAGAAAGCGGCAGGAAAACGAGGTGGCTGCCAGGCTCGGGAGTGCCGGGCGGCCCTAGGTGGCGTGGAGCTTGCAGACCCCAGATGCAGGGAGGAGACGGGAGGAGACGAGCAGAGCACGCAAGGCACACAGGGCAGTTAGCCAACTGTGGACACATATTCGCGTGCAGATAAACTAGGCAAGACTGGGCAGTGAGACAGACCGCACAGCCCAGGGCCCCAGCGACGGGAAATAAAGCCTAAAGGCACC